>APFE031462770.1:73172-89640 GCA_000404065.3 Pinus taeda
GGGGTGTACAAAACTTCCTGGGGTATACATCCGGCTGAAACAAAGACCTTTGAACAATCATGCTCCACACACAACACTTGGGATGGTTGCCTTGAGGTTGGATCTCCTTACTTTGTCCCTATTATAAATTGTATCAATAAAGGCACAATTTGAGTTTAGCCTAAGTCAAATTTAGTAAATTGAATTTCCACATCAGTAGGACAAATTGGAGGCGGTTAACTAGTCTGAAATGGTTCTTTTCACTCACTTAGCTAAGTAAATTTAAGTTATAGGCTTGGATTTTAGTCATGCATGCATTGATTGCTAAATTTTAGCAATCTAGTTAAGTTATTTTCAGTTGTACTCAATTAACTAACCTTTAACAATTAATAGAGTCGGTTGAAGGTCAGTTATGTAGTGAAACAACAATCTAACTCAGAGATTTGCAAGTTAACTGATCAATCAACCCAAAATATCTCATGCATGCATGGAATCAAATTACTCAACTAGAGTGGAAGAGAAAGGATAATGTAACATGTGTTGTATACTAGTTGAGTGTACAATTGTTGTATGCAGTCATGAGATCAATCCTTGGGAATTGCACAAGAAAATAGGAGGGAATTCCTATCTTTTAGAAGCTAATTTACTCAAGGATTGCACAAGGAAATAGGAGGTTGGATGAGGCATAAAGTGGCTAAGTGTTGGCTAGAGGTCCTCAATCAATAGAGAGAACAATTATTCTTTTGCAAGTTGTGCTTAGAGTCGGAGAAATAAATTGTAATAGTTTCTTGATTCAAATAGTTAATGAAAAGAGACTTGAGGGGTTCTTCCTAGTTGGGTTCCCCTAGAAATCACTATGTGCTAGTGGTTTTTCTTGTTTCATGTCCATGCATGTTGGTCGAAATTGTGATTTCCATCCTGTAGATTAATAGAGTATAATTTGTTTCTCTTGTTTTCAGTTCGAAACCTTAAGTCGTTGCAATTTATATCAAGTTTCTACCTGGTATCAAAGCCTTGAAATCACATTAGAACCAGTATTTTGAATTTGTTCCTCATGAATTTCGAATTTGCAGCTTTAGTGTAGCAGTCTTTCTTCAAATTCAGGAGAATGTATTTCAACAGACTAAGATTAGAGTATGTCCTGGAAGGTACCTCAAATTTCATAGCCTGGAAGGAATGGATGGAAGAAATGCTTGATGATAACGGAGTGCTTGAATAAACTTAGTCTGACATTAAAAATCCAACAACATCGGATGCACAATAGTTAGCCCAGTGGAAGAAGGACACTACAAGAGCCAAGAGGATCATCCTAGAAGGTGTGAGAGACCATGTGGTCTCAAATATCCATGGAAAAGAAAAACCATATGCTATATGGAAAAAACTGTCTGAGCTATTCAAAATAACAACCACCATATAAAATTGGCTCTGAAAGACAAATTTCGAAACATTAGGATGCAAAAAAATGATACCATTCCACATATCTCTCGAGATCCACCCAAGTTCAAGATGAGCTTGGAGGGGTTAGGGTGAATGTTGCAGAAGATTATCTAGTAAGCCTATATATTCTAGGCCTTCCAAAATCTTGACACATCTACCAGGACTCTGTGAATGGAAGGGAAAATTTACCAAATTAGGAGAGGTTGTGGTCTGATTTGGTACATGAAGAGATTAGGAGAAATTTCAGAGATGGAGTAAAATCCAACGAAGAGGAAGCGGAATTTTCTCTGGTTCGAAAAGGAATGAAGGCCAAGGGAAAAAAGACATAATGTGAGGATGAGTTCAACTAGAATAATGGGAAAAAGAAGGACCTAAGCAAGATAAAATGTTTTCACTGCCATGAATACAGGCACTATACTATAAAGTGTCCACACAAGAAATCCAACAAATATCCTGTAGCAGGAGCAAGGGGAGGTGCCTTGTAATCTCAATTAGAGCTATATTTCACCCTCCTTGCTTGCTTGGCAAGTAGAATAAGAGGGAGTGATTGGTACCTAGATTATGGCGACTCTTAACATATGACATGAAACACAAAATTCTTTAGTAGTCTGGAGGAGAAAGATCTCTAGATGCATATAGAACTTGGGGATGATAGGACATGTGGTGCTACAAGAATGGGTACTGTAACCTTTAAGAGGGAGTCAGGCTCCCATAGTTTCCTAAAAGATGTTATGTTTGTGCTTGGGCTAAAGAAGAACCTGATCGCTATAGTAGTATTGGAGGATAGAGGCAATGATGTTATTTTCAGAAAGGGGAAAGCCTTTCTGAAACTTGTAGCTACTGGGAAAGTGAAGTAGATTGGATTTAGAGTGAAAAATATCTACAAGTTAGAGGTATATTTTTCCATCCATGTAGTTATATCTCAAGGAGTGAGGTGGGGCAATGTCGATCCTTAACCCTAGAGTTGCAAAGAATTGGGTAGGACCATAGGAGAGTAGTTGCATTATACTTTCCTCATGGATTATTACCTTGCTACAGGGGCCCACAATGTTCATTAGTAGAAGGAACAATGTCAGTTGGTGCAGTCAGATACCGAGGAGAACATAAGAGTGTTGATAGCAATGTAGGAGGCAATGCAAAATCAACATTAGTGGAGTCTTCCGAGTAGACAGTTGCAGATACATACTTGATTTAGTTTTTTTTGGATGCCTCTTAGTCAGTTGTTGCAGTAGCAACAAAAACAACAGGAGGTATTACTATGATACATTCCACAGGTGTTGGATAGAGGTAGTGAAAAATCCATTTCTTGCTAAGAGGGAGTGTTAGAAAGTGTAGTAAGAAAGGCTCAATTTGACTTTAGCCTTAGTGAAATTAATTAAATTGATTTTCCACATCAACATGAAAAATTTGAGGTAGTTAACTAGTGTGACATGGTTATTGTCACTTAATTAGCTTAGTAAATTCAAGTTATAGGCTTGGAGTTCAGTCATGCATGTGTTGATTGCTAAATTTTAGCAACCAAGTTCAATTATTGTCAGTTGTACTTAGTCAACTGACCTCTTAAAATTAATAGAGTCAATTGAAGGTTAGTTGTTCAATGAGACATCAATCTAACTCAGATATTTACTAGTTAACTGATCAATCAACCCAAAATAGCTCATGCATGCATGGAATTCGAATTGCTCAGCTGGAGTGGAGGAGACAAGGCTAATGTAACATGAGTTGCATACTAGTTGAGTGTACAATTGTTGCATGCAATTAGAAGATCAATCCTTGGGAATTACACAAGAAAATAGGAGGAAATTCCTATCTTTTAGGAGCTAATTTCCTCAAGGATTGCACAAGAAAATAGGAGGATAGATGAGGCATAAAGTGGCTAAGTGTTGGACATAGGTCCTCAATCAGTAGAGGGAACAATTATTCTTTTGCAAGTTGTGCTCAAAGTTGGAGCAAGAAATTGTACTAGTTTCTCTATTCAACTGTTTAATGAAAAGAGGATTGAGGAGTTTTTCCCAGTCGGGTTCCCCTAGAAATCATTGTGTACTAGTGGTTTTTATTGTTGCATGTATATGCATATTGTTCTAAATTGTGATTTCCGTTCTGCAAATTAGTGGAGTAGAATTTGTGTCTCTTGTTTTTGGTTCAAAATCTTGATAAGTTGCAATTTATATAAAATTTCTATAGTCCATTTTTCTATGACTTTAGACTACCTTTTCCTGGATTTTTTTTGCAATAGATTTGTAGAACTGAACTCTCTCTTATTCCTTGCTTCAATTCATGCTCAATTTGGGCAACATAACAATAAGAAACTCCTAAAGCAGATATGTCTAAGAAATACACATTTATTTAGATGTACCTATATAGACCACTACGATACTTCAAAAGTAGTTTCTACTCATAGTCTTTGATATCCAACTTGGAGTTTAATGTATGGAAAAAATTGGTCTACTTTAACATCATCTGGTCTCTCTCCTATTGCAGGGTTGTCCATCCTATGTACTAGTAATCATAGTTCCCTACAAGATAGAATTCATCCTCAATGGAATCAAAAAAATATTTACAAGTGAGTTTTGCCTTGAATATCCTAAAATTATCTCATTTTTTATCCCGTAGTAACCTTCCCACCAATATTTGACATGCAATATAAATTTCAAGAGCATCAAGGTGATTGTTTCATTGTCGAAAAATTCTTGGAGAGAGTAATAGATCTCAAAAATAATTAATCATTTCTCCAAATCATCTGCATCTATTTGACATTCAAATAAGGGGATATAAAGGTTAACTTGTACCTTGAAGGCTGTCACACCTCCAAAATTTCTATTGGTTGAAGGTGTCTTAGCTATTGTTGGAATCCATCGAAGGATCTATGCAAAATTGTCGATCCTCTCATTCCTTTGTTGTGCAAGCGACTTCATGAGAAACAACTTGATAAGATCTCCCACTCCACCATTTATATTTTATTTCACCATGGGAGGCCACTTGTGTTGGCCAAAACGATTGTTCCCAAGTAAACTAGCTTGATACCCAACTCTCTATACCCTGACCTTATTAAGGATAAGCACTAAGAAAGAACAAGGAGTAGATGGCTCTAATACCACTAATCAAGGTTCTACATGGAATAAATTAAAAATAAGGAAAGGAAAAGAATCATACAGAGAGAAATATAATAGAAAGCAAAATATATGGTGAAAACCCAACTTCTATTAATAAATGATATAACATGATATTGCAAAACAAAAACTGGTTAGAATGGTGGTAGTTATCTTTGAAGAGAGAGATATGAAATCTACGCGCATTTGAAAAATATATTAGAAGAGGCCAAAAAAATGACCTTTTAACATAAAGAAAGAACTTTGTGGGTCCAAAATCCTAACCCTAGGAGATGAAGTACCAAAATATTGTGAGCATTAAGGTGGTTAGTTGGTAGATCAACTTCCCAAGTGTACAAATTTTGGATACAATGTTTGTCTAGGGCGCAAAGTAGCTTGTTGGAAATAACCATCTAAGGACTAATTTTTTTTATGGTTCCATGAATTTCAAAAAGACATCGTTTAGGGCCTCAAAATGATCCTTGAAGTTTTATATTTGTTGTCGTTGCGACAAACACCCACCAAATTTTTGTTAACACTTGAATTTTGGAGCCTACTTGAGATCCTATGATTTGTCATTCCTTGATTGTTCATAGTTGCTTCATGGTTGGTTGATATTTCCTGAGATTCTAACCATCAAATTCACTTACTTACACATGTTTAGCCTTCGAGGCATCTACATGCACTCTTATTTCAAGCAATCCTAGTAGTCAATGTGAACCTTAGAAAGTTAAGCATTGCGCAAATGTTGTTGACAGTGACTACGCAAATGTTGAGGATAGTGACTACACAGTTCTCTGTGGAATCATGATGAATCTTAAATCCCAAGAGATGGTGATTTCATAGTCTCTAAGGATAATGATTGTGTAGTTCCTGGAAACAAAGACTACACAGTCCCTCTATACAGTCAGTGCACAACCCCAATTTGACGATCACTGTTAGGAGAAATTGTATTATCTCCCCAGTAAGTTTCTCAACTATCGCTTTTGTATGCTTTTGTTTTCATTAGTGTCTCTTTCACTATTGCAACTATCATTTTTTCTTTCTCTCACTTTCACAAGTGGTACTTTTGTGTTTTATTCACTATAACATGTGTTGCTTTCACTTTCTTTAGATTTTGCATGTGTTGTTTTCATGTTTTCTTACTGTTGTAGTGTTCACTTTTGATTGTTTTAAATCTTGCATGTGTCACATTTTAGTACACCACTAGAGGCCAACCTAGTGCATTCTTCTGCAGTAGTCAGTCCTATGTATCATAAAAATATGCACTAGACACTTTCCCACAACTTAGCACATTGTTTGGTTGTAGTCGACACTCCTGTTGTTGCTTATATTCTGAGTGTCGCAAAACTATCACACTTAGAAGTAAGTGTCGCTTTGCTATCATTTCAAGGTATGCATGTCGATTTTGAGTCCCGTGGTGTGTGTTGATGTTATCTGAGTGTGAGATCACGATTTCATGACTTGATTGCATGACTTTTTCTCTCTTTCCTCAATGATCCCACACTTAGTCACTTTCAAGCTTTAACTGTGTTTTCATCTTGCTCAACCTTCATCCAATCTTTCTCCCTCATAGAACGATGAAATGCACATTCCCAGGCTATAGAAAAGCGTCTTCTATCTCTCGAAATTGCACATTGCACAATCTTTTATGACAATCTCCCTCCATCAACACACTCAACAACCTTGAAACTTAAGCCATGAACTCAGCCACCTGACCTTGCCAACATCACAATCATTATTGTTTCTTGCCCTGAATTGCACATTGTGTGGTTTTAGTTTGCAGTCAAGCCTATCTATGTCACTAAATTTCCCAAATATGCAGTTGCCTAAGCCTTCCCCTCAGAAACTGCACGCGTAGTTCCAATGAGTAACCCTATTGATCTAGGTGGATATTGCTGGCCAAACAACTTTTCCACTTGGACTCCCAACACTGTCTCTTTCAATTTTTCATTTTCCTTAATTATAGCACAATTTATTATTTTTTGGCAGTTTTTTTCAGGTCCTGAACTTTTGGAGCCATTTTAAGGCCCTAAAAGACGCTTTTTGGGAGATCCGGGAGAACATCAATAATAAATTGATGTTTTGATTTTAAAGTTGTAGTCCTTGGATATATATTTATAATAAGGTACTGTGCACATCAAACAAAGATCGTATGCCAAAGTTACAACCTCGGGAAGTTGATGTACCAATTTACCCAAATGGGGCTCATAGTTTTGGCGCTTTATCTCCTAGGGTTAGGTTTTTGGTTGTTTAGGGTTTTCGATTGTTTCTAAATAATAAATAGGCCTTTGAGCCTCATTGTAACACAGTTCAAAGGCATGTAGCCACCACATCTCTTCTCAGAGAAAAGCTACCCTTGCTCGAGCTAGTTTATTACAATTCTGTTTGTAAAAATATTTCAATATTTGATATTAATGAAATGAAGTTTTATTTTTGCTACATCTCTCTATTTATGGTTATATTTGGGATTTTTTTCATTCCTGTTTAAGTTTGGATCAGCGATATTAGAGCGGTTTTCTCTTTCTCTATTTTTATTTGCATGTCCCCAATGAGGTCGAGATATAAGGAGTTAGGGCTTGAACTGGTCGAACCTTTGCAAGACCAGCCTTGCAAATCTCGACGAATTCCCATAGCGGAAGAGAAGAAATATGGGGGGGGGGGTAGGATATCCTTTCAAAATATTTGTCGAAGAAGCCCTCAAGCGATAGAGGAATGCGATGACAAACAACTTTGCCCAGATACTTCAACAACTACCCAAAGGCAGTGCATCTTCTTCTAGAAGCCACTCTGGAAGAGCCACACCTTTTAATGTACAAGATAACTTTGACATCCCCATATTTAAAGGCGAGATAGATGCATACACCATAGATAAATGGTTAAATTTGCTAAAAGGATATTTTATGTTGATGATATTTCTAGCCAGGAAAAGATTACTTTTTCACTTCTCAAAGTAGCCCCCCATGTCAAGGACTGGCAGGAAACCTACTATGAGAAGAAGGACGAAAGTACACCCTTACTATTTTCAGCTGCACCCACTTGGAATTTATTTTGGGATACCATCAAGGAGTAGTACTACCCTGTTGGGAGCTATGAGGATAAATAAATAAAGTGGACCACGCCGCAGTAGGGAAGGGACCAAGATGTGCCAAAGTTTACCTATGTTTTTCATACGCTTCACACGAAGTTGGGTATCAAGAATTATGAGTGACATTTGGTTCTCAAGTACTGCGAGTGTCTAGACAGATACATATATGACATGATGGAGTTCATGAACATCTCCTTGCTTGGAACATCGTTTTGATACACAGTCAATATTAAGCAGAAGTTTAAATAGAAGAAACGATACTTTGGATCTTTAAATCTGAAGTAAAGGAAAGGCGTCACCAAACTGTAGACTAAAGGACAAAGCCAGGGTGGGTTGAACTAAGAAAACTCGCCAAAGTCGAAAGCAAAGAATAACATCCCAAAGACAAAGAAGTACATGGGACAATGGTGCGAGTTCCATAAGAGCTCCACTCACAACAAAAATGAGTATCAGGCCAAGCAATCACTGGTGCCTGAGTTGAAGGCTTCTGAATCAGATGCATGTTTTGATTCTGAGTCATAACTTGACAAGAGGAATGACAAAGGGAAGTAGATCATTGATGTGGAGCCCAGTGCCACCGTGGCCACCACCAAGATCTAGAAGAATGAGCTTGAAGACCTTGAGGAGGGGGAATACATCTTCCACTCACAAATGTGGGTGAAGCGTTCTCCGCTGCAATTCATTGTCGACAACGAGAGCCAAAATAACCTCATTTCAATAGAGGTCATGAAGTAGCTGGGGCTACCAACTACAACACATCTGCAGTCATACACCATCGTGTGGCTTCACCAAGGATGAGATCTTCGCATCCGCCAATAGTGCTGCTTTCTTTACAACATCAATCCCTTCATGGATGAGGTATTGTGTGATGTTTCTCCTCCTAAAGTTTGTGATGTATTATTAGGAAAATTATACTTGTGGAAGTGACATGTTGTATATCAGTTTAGACCTCTCTCTTTGATTATTACTGTAGGCAATAAGTTGTATAGGATACCAGAGGTAGCCTCACTTACTGCCATCTCTTTGATCTTTGTAAAGAAATGTAGTAATATCATTTCACAGACCAGGAAATTTGTTTTCCTTATGATTTACCCTTAGGGAAAGAAGAAGATTGTGGCTACGACTTCCAAACAGGGCTCCTACGCACAACAACAATAGATGGATATGGTCGTGGAGGAGTACAGGGACATTTTAGCCTCACCTACAGGGGTACCTTTTCACTTTTAGGTCAAGCACTCCATCGATCTGACCTCAGGCATGCCGCTACCCAATGGACCAATCTATCGACGTTGTGTTCTAGAGAGCGATGAGATCAAGAGGCAGATTCAGGAGTTGTTACAGAAAGGGAACATAAGGCAAAGCTCAGCACCCTGTGGGAGCCTGATTGCATTGGTATAGAATAAGGATAGGACTCAAAGACTCTGTATTGACTATTGGGCACTGAACAAGATAACTGTCCAGAATAGGTACCTAGTCCCATCGATTGATGACCTTCTAGACCAGCTCAATCGGGCCAAATATTTTAGCAATATTTACTGGAAGTTCAGTTATCACCAGGTGCCTATTGAACCCTCCGATGTGTGGAAGACTGCCTTCAAATCCAAGGAGGGCCTTTTCAAATGGTTGTTCATGCCTTTTGGGTTGACGAATGACCCCAAAACCTTCATGAGATTGATGGACGACATCTTGTGACCCTTTGCGGATGCATTCTTGGTGGTGTATTTAGATGAATTCTTGATCTTCAACTAGAGTTGGGAATAACAACTCCACCATATTTGACAGGTCCTCCAAACCCTATGACAACATAAGTTGTGTGCCAATATGGATAAATTCAATTTTGGCATGACCAAGGTTCAATATCTAGGGTAAATCATTGATGAGCAGGGTGTGCATGTGGACCCAACCAAGATACAAGTCATTTGGGATTGGCCAGCCCCAAACACTTTAGTAGAGCTCCGTAGCTTTCTGGCCTTTCCAATTTCTACCATGGGTTCATATTGGAGTTCTCTCATATCACTTGGCTTTTAAGTCAAGTCACCAAGGGTGGAGCGAAAGAAAAGTTATTTTGGTATGAAACCCAACAGAAGGTGTTTTCTGAGTTAAAGTAGCACCTCTAATCTAAACCAATGCTCACATTACTAGACATGCACCAATCATTTGAGATTGAGACAAATGCCTATGACTATGCTATTAGTGCAGTTCTTTCTCAGCAGGGGCATGTAATGGCTTACCACAGTGAGATACTTTCTGACATAGTCTGAAATTATCCCAACTATGACAAAGAAATGTATTCCATTATGTAGACCTATCGTCAATGGAAGCATTACATTATGGGGAAGGAAACGACCATCCACACAAACCATTGACCCCTACAACTCATATAGATGCAAGGGATGTTGTAGAACGATTTCCATCATAAATGTGGACCATCAGAAATGGTCCACATACCTGAAAAAATTCCATTTGAACATTAAGTACAAGAAGGGAAACACTAATAATGTTGCAAACTACCTCAGTCGACCACTAGTCATGGCGCTGATCACTGTGCTTGACTCTTATGGGCACGAGACTTCAGGGTGGTTGTGTCTTTACGAGAGCAATCCAAAATTTGGTAGCACATACGCAACATTCCCGAAAGGTAAGAAAATTACAAATTTCACCTCCAAGATGCACTGTTATGCCACCTAGGACACATCTGTGTTCCTTCAAGTGAGCATTCCAAGATGATTTGGGAGGTGCACTACAGTTGAGTCACTAGAGATTTTAGAGTAGAGGAAAAAGTGGCAGTAGTGCAAAAAAAAAAGTTATTGGCTGAACCTTCATCAAGATGTTGGGAGGTACATTAAATCCTACACTACCTGAGCCATTGCGAAACCAACCATCAAGAAGAAAGGCCTATATACTCCTCTACCTACTCCTAGTCAACCTTGCGAATCCATATCCATGTCGTACATGTTGGGCCTTCCTTCTACTAAGCAAGGCAATTATTGCGTCTTCATGTTCATCGACAGATTTTCTAAGATGACCATTATAGTAGTCTGCAAAAAGAGTATCACAACAGAGGCCATTGCTAAGCTCTTCTTTGAGTGAGTGTGGGTACACTTTGGGATCCCATAATCCATTGTCTCAGATCGAGACAACAAATTCGTAAGTGCATTTTGGTCAAGTCTCTGGTCGATGCTAGATACCAAACTCACTAAGTCCATGACTTTCCATCCCCAAATTGATGGCGAAATGGAGGTCGTCAACAGGATGATTGTACACATTCTTTGCATGTACAACTAGAAGCATCCACACACATGGGATGAAAGCCTCCCCTATATCTAGCATAGCTACAATAAATCTCTACACAACCCAATGAGCCACAACCCCTTTTAGGTAGGGATGTGATTTCAACCATTATGTGCCATTGATGTGACTATAGCATTTGCAGTTACTCAGGAAGGTTTGGCTCATGTCCAGTCCGAATTTGATAGGGCTAACAACTTCATTGAGAACATTCAACACATTCGCCAGCAGGTCCATGATATATTGGACAGTTCCAATGCTAAATACAAGAAGTGCCATGATTAGCATCAAGTGTCACACAATTTCTAGGTGGGAAAAAAGGTTTGGCTACATTTGCAGAAGGAGCATTACATTGGACCCCACTGCAAGCTTCACCCACTCCAATATGGGCCATACAACATCATTAAGGGGGACAATTCCTTCAAGCTCAACATTCCAATGTTTAATGTAGATTGCCTTCGGCCATACTTTCCACCATTGTTGGACACATCCGACATTGCACAACAACTCACACCAACATAGCTAAATCCATATTGCATGGAATAGGCCAAAACTGATCTGCTCATGGACACATAAATCAAGAACACTCATGAGCAGAATATCCAACTATATTAGGTTGTCAAAGCTGGCCAACTACTACACCAAGGCAAGTGGCTCACTAGGGACCAAGTTCAACAGAAGTTTCCCCATCTCATGGAGCCACTCAACACAATGGGGACCATTTCTCCCTAAGGGGGGAGGAATGATATAGGTGGACATTGGTGTCCACCCAACTATTCCACTTATACCTCCAACATTGTCTCTTTTAGTTTTTTAGTTTCCTTAATTGTAGCATAATTTACTATTTTTGGCAGTTTTCGGGTCCTAAAATTCCATAGCTGTTTTGAGGCCCTAAATGACATTTTTTGGGAAATCCAGGAAAAAAGTAAGAATTATTTTATATTCACATTCAAAGTTGTAGTATTCTGTGCGAAGATCATATGCCAAAGTTATGACCCGGGGAAGTTGATGTACCGATTTACCCAAACAGGGCCCATAGTTTTGTGCTTCATCACCTCGGGTTAGGTTTTTGGATGTTTAGAGTTTTCCATTATTTCTCAATAATAAATAGGTCTTTGAGCCTCAATGTAACATAATTAAGATCCATGTATCCGCCACATATCTTCTTAGATATAAGCTACCATTGCCCAAGCTAGTTTATTACCATTTTGTTTGTAAGCATATTTCAATATTTGATATTAATGAAATGAGGTGTTATTTCTGCTGGTGTTAAAGTTCAGATCACCTACCTCCTTGTCTCTCTGACTTGTTTAATTGCACAATTCCCTTCATGAGGTTATCCTTCTACTATGCATTGCATAGTTCTAGTGAACAAGTGGACACTGTTGAGTCACTGAGCTCCTCAACTTCACAATTCAATAATCTTGTCTCCCAATCACTACACTTTACACATTTATAGTGACTAGTCTTGCTGATTGAAACCCATCACTATGCAATCCCTTGTCTTGGCTTACTCCCTATGGAACATTACATAATTCTAGTCAACAATGAGGCCTTACTTAGTCCCTATGATGGCCTACATCAAAAACCTTGTCTCTTTCTTCTTGGGCACTCCTCATTGTAGGTCATTAGTCAACAAACACATTACTTTGCCTCCTGGACTCCCTTTATTGTGCAATAAGACCTATCATGCCCTCTTGTACTGCACATTGTGTAGTTCTAATCAGTAGTAAGACCTCCCTGAGATCCTTCATCCCTTAACTGCGCAATTCCCAGCCTCTTGTTCTCAAAACCCTTACATGTTGCCTCATCTCAATCAACATCTTGCATGAGTAAGAAGAGGTATAATAGGTGGTTTCTAGACTAATGTTGGCTTGTTATTGATCTAAATATATAAAATTGAAGATTTTTAACAATTTACAAGTGAAATTTATAAGTGTTTTGGGTAGAGGATCAATTTACTAAACACATAAAACAAGTCAATTTGACCATAATTTATAGCCAAGTAGAGACAAAATAAGCATATCTGAAACACACAACACAAAACATCATGAAGGAGTTTACTCCTCTCTTGGGCTACATATCCTGGTCTAGCTTCCAATGAAAGGCATATTTCATTAAGTGCTCAAAAGTCTGTTTACATGCTTGTACATATCTAAAAAAGAAAAATTGATGTCTCCAATGGATCCAACACTGTCAAAAACCCGAATTTTGGTTCTTTTTGCACCTCATTTGGCCCAAAATTGAGTAAGTTATTCTACTCATTAAGCCCCTAGTTCCAAAAATTAAGATCATATTAGCACATATGAACACATTGGGGGCTGTGGTTCCAAGGCCTAACTTTGCACCCTTTGGTTTTTCCATGCCCCTTGTCTTATTGTACTGATATATCTTGGGGCCGCCCCTTTCCTCCACGCGCTCTTGGTTCTATGGCTCATCATGTGGCCTTAGGATGAACCCTTCCTCATTTCTGCTTTGTCTAAGCACTAGATCCAATGGTTAAGTGTTGGGGTTGTGGATGTTGGCCTAGCTAGCACCTATCCCTTGGCCCCTCCACCTATGATCTCATGGGTGCTAGGGTGGCCGGGGGTTAGGGATTAGCCCGACCCCTTCCCCTAATGGCACATATTGAAAAATTTAAATGGGATTTATTAACCATACTGATCAAGTAACACCATCAGCGGGCCGATGGAGGGCTTGGCTGGTAGACTGTTGGTCTCATGTTCAAACCTCGAAGAGGAAGTTCAGTCTCAAACCATAATTTTACACCAATCTTGGGAGGCCACATGGCAACCACCATTGGCCCACATGTCCTCTGCTAATTAGATGACCTCACACCAACCACCACTGAATACAAATGTGACACTTGTCACCACACCATTGGTCGATAAGAGGTCCAGTCACCCTATACAATCATTGCCCAGTCAATGTATGGACTACTGACTAGGCATCCTTGTAAACTCATTTTAATTTTTTTAGTTGTTTTCCAAATCAATTAGAATGCAATATCGAGAGCATCCGATGTCGGTTTTGAGCAAACAAGTTGCATTGGATTTAGGTTGATGATATCTTTGCTTTGGCCCTAGTTTTGAGTTAATCTGAGCAATTTGAATTTTGATCATTAAACTAATCCACCAGATCATTCCTACCCACTGGAAGCTTTTGGACCTCCAAAATCTCATTATCAGTCAAAAAATAGATGAGGGTACAACTCCCTCACCCTTCTAGTCTCAATCCACTAAAATTTTCTTCGATTTGTCACTTTGAGCTTTTCATGAAAGTACATCACTTTCCCTGGTTTTGGAGTCCTTGTCTTGTTATAAAAAATGATATATTTTTTCAATTTTCCAAGATTTTCAGAAAAGAAAACTACCCTTGAAGGAATCTGAACAGTCCCTCCTCGGTCTTTAATCAATGGAAACTTAAACAATTTCAAGTTCCTTGTTGGGTTGTGTTATATTCTTTCCACGACTAGCTCACATAGTTAACAGGGGGTTAGAGGGGGGGCAGAGCCCCCTTTCGCTGCGCTGATTGTGTAGCAGGGGAAGGGAGGGGTCACAGGGGGTTTGAGGCGTAATCTTGGTTTTGGACCCTATGTTAGGATGGGCGGACCCACCTATGGTTTTGTGCATGATTTTTGCACATGTTTTTTGGACGTGATGGTTTTCGGTCAATGGTATTGGATGCTTCAGCATGTATAAATATTTATTATAACATTGAAAGGAACATAATGAAAAATCAAGTTGGTAGTCCCGGTTTTGGGATCCAGGGGAAAATATTTGTGTATATGTATGTTAGGTGTTATGCTCTCGCATTGTTTATTTTCTGTGTTTTAGAATTCTTATGCAGGTAATTTCTGTATGGGGTTAAAATCTACATTTGGTATCAGAGTAGTTTTGGCTTCAAGGGAACGCCTTTGTTGCTGAGGGGTTTCGCTCGGGCTTGTGGTAGACCTTGTTCAGTGGGAGATCTGCAAGATCGATTCTGGTGGTGAAAGAAGATGGCGAGTAGTGGAAAGATAGAGAATGAGAAATTTAATGGTTAGAGTTTTGAGTTGTGGAAACTCAAGATGGAGGATCTGTTGGTGGATAAAGATTAGTGTATCGCGGTAGATCCGGGTACTAAACCAATGGGAGTGTCCAATGAAGAATGGAAGAAGTTAGATCAGAAGGCAAAGAGCACAATACGATTGTGTGTCTCAGATTCAATATTGTTCAATGTATCAGGGGAAGCTACGGCGAAGGCTTTGTGGGACAAGTTAGGGACTTTATACCAATCTAAGTCTCTGGTGAATAAAATTTTCCTACGGAAAAAGCTGTATAACCTGAGGATGAAAGATGGAGACTCGGTGATAGAGCATTTGAATGTATTTGATATTGTGGTAAGTCAGTTAGCATATGTTGATATTAAAATTTCAGATGAAGATAAGTGCATTAGCTTGTTGTGTTCTCTACCAGATTCGTGGGATAGTCTAGTTATTGCAATAGGTAGCAATGCAACTGTCTTGCAGTTCGATGAAATAGTCTCATCCTTGCTGATGGAGGAGATGAGACGAAAAAATATGGAGAGCCAGAATGGTGATGCCTTTTCTGTATGAGGACGGTCCCAGAACAGAAACAAAAATAGGTCATTGAGTGGAAGATCTAAATCTCTAGGAAAACCTGTAAAGGTGGTGTGCTAGAAATGCAAAAAGGAAGGGCACTACAAAAGGGAATGTAAATCTAAATCTCCTGATAAAGGAAAGGGATCTGATGATGCTCCTTCTGCAGAGGCGAAAACCACCTCAGATGAAGGTGAGGATGTGTACTTGGATTCTTCAAGTACACATGTAGATCATGAGGCATGTTTGATTGACTCAGGTGCATCCTTTCACTTCACTCCCCATAGAGACTGGTTCTGCGAGTATGAGGAATACGATGGTGGTGATGTCTTCTTAGGGGATGATAGGAAGGCTAGAATCATTGGTCGCAGAAAAGTAAAGCTGAAGTTGCAAGGTGGAAGGGTTAGAACACTTTTGGGTGTTTTGCATATTCCTGCATTAGCCAGAAATTTGATTTTTGTAAGCAAGCTAGATGATGCAGGTGTAAAGACAGTGTTTGAGAAGGATGCTTGCAAGATGGTTTGAGGAGCATTGTTATTGATGCGGGGTGTTCGGATTGGAACTATATACAAGCTGCAAGGTAGCACTGTTGTTGATGGGTGCAATAATTCTATGGTTCTTGAAAGTGGAGCTGAAAATCTAGTGGTTGCTGGAGAGAAGACCATGTTGTGGCATCAAAGGCTTAGAAATATTAGAGAGAATGGCCTTCAAATACTTCATTGTAAAGGTCTGATAGAAGGTATGAGTAATAGCTCTCTGGATTTTGATTTCTATGAAAATTGTGTATATGGGAAGCAGAATCATGTGAGTTTCCCCTCTGGTGGAAAGAGGGAAAAACATATATTAGATCTTGTGCATAGTGATGTGTTTTGACTTGTGAAGGTTCCATCACTGGGTAAGTCTGTGTACTATGTATCATTTATAGATGACTTCTCAAGGAATACATGGATATATTTCCTTAAGAAGAAATCTAAAATCTTTGACAGG
>APFE031462770.1:92530-113451 GCA_000404065.3 Pinus taeda
CTATGGTTTTGTGCATGATTTTCGCACATGTTTTTTGGACGCGATGGTTTTCGGTCCATGGTATTGGACACGATGGTTTTTGGTCCATGGTATTGGATGCTTTGGAATGTATAAATGTTTATTATAACATTGAAAGAAACATAATGAAAAATCAAGCTGGTAGTCCCGGTTTTGGGATCGAGGGGAAAATCTCTGTGTATATGTCTTTTATGTGTCATGCTCTCGCATTGTTTATTTTCTGTGTTTTAAAATTTGTATGCAGGTAATTTCTGTACGGGGTTAAAACCTACATTCCTGTCACCTTGAACACTGTTGTCATGACAATGCTTAGCATTTCTAGTCTTGTACTTGGATCAACTCTCTACGAAATGTGGTCTCCATCACCATGCACTATCCCTCTTCAAAGCCAAAATATTACAAAACCCACAATAATATGTTTTTGGACCAATGTCCTCTGTTTCAAATAGCCTTTGCATTTGTTTTTCGACTTCTTCATGCTTTAACACTGGTATCTTGTTCACACCAATGTTTAATAATGAAGAATCCTATTGCAATTAAATTTCATTTTGTTTACCTCTTTTAGGAGGCAATTTGTTAGACTTGTGAAACATATTATCACATAAATTATAAAACTCAATAAAATCAGATTTCAAACTTGATTCATATGCTTGAAGGGCTTTAGGTTCCTCAACATCTTTGTGCTTGAACATTAACAATGCAAAATTCTGACTAGCATTAACAATTCTCTTCATTTGTTCAACAATCATAAGATATTAACTCAATTTCCTGTTATGTTCTCTAACAATGTACTCAATCCAATTCTTGAACAAATGACATTTTTTCTCATGGTGATGAAAAATAGCTCTCCTATTATAAAGATATGGACTTCCCAAAACAATACCACATATATCAAGTGGATCTACATCAAGTTCAACCTCATCAAGAAAGTTTGCAGTGATTGCAAATTTAAGTATGAATTTCTTTGTCACTTGCAATTTTTCATTCTCACATACCCAACATAAAGGATAAGGTTTTGGATGAGGAATGGTTTATAAATTCAACTCTTGACAATGTCTTGTGAGATAATATTTTCTTGTGAACCACTATCAATAAGTGTATCTTTCTTGGTATCTTTTGAAATGACTCGAATGTGGAAAAGATCTATTATTGTTTTCCTATTGAGTATCATTGAGACAATTCGAAGAACTAGTACTTGAAATTTCCTTACCTTTCAAACCTATGGTTGTGATATTTGTTTCATCCCTAGCATCAAAACCTAAATCTTGTTGTGTAGTTGCAATAATCTTGTCTTTCTCCTTGTTATTAAAATTTTTGGGTTTCATTAAAGGATTAAGTTTCCAATAGTGGTGTTCATCACGGCCTTCTTTAGAACAATATTTACATGTGATCTTTTCTCCTTCTTTCTTAATTGCAACATTCTTTTTATCTTTTCCTTTAAATTTCCCTTTTCCTTTTTCACCATATTTGACTGACTTCTCACTAGTTTCTTCATAAATATTTTCCCTCTTGCCTCTAAATGAGTTGTCTGTACACAAAATTCATCTAGTTTTGTAGGGTTAAACATGAGAATGGTATGTCTCAAGTAACTATGTAATCCTCCAATGTATTTGAGAAAAGTGTCTTGATAAGACAAATCTATACCCAAAATCAAAGCTCTTTTCCTAAATTTTTGAGTATAAGATTGTAAAATTTTCCCCTTAGCTTGCCTAAAGTTTTTCCAATACATAATAGCTTTCTGCATGTATGCTAACGGATAAAATTTGTTTATTATTGCAAAAACAAAATCATTCCAAGAGGATAAAACCATTCCATGTTTTTTCATGTCCTCTTGATTTTTGGCTTCCCACCAAATTAGTGTTGCACCTTCCAATCTAAAAGAAGCAAGATAAATCCCAATTTCAGCATCTTTGATTATTTGTATCTTGCAATACACTTCAATATAATGAACCCAATTATCCAATCTTTCTACATTTACCTCTCCATTGTACATAGGAAATTAAAACTTAATATTAAGCTTAAGCAAAGGAGTTCTACCATGACCCCTTGGGGAACTTGGAGGTGTTTTTGAAAGGGTAGAAGAAGTTGAAGATGTGGATGATGATGAGGATGAGGATGGAGGTGAAGGTGGTGGTTTGTCACCATTCTCTCCATTCCATTTTGGAGGTTTGTCTCCTTTTCCTCCATCTCCTTTTGGAGTTTTTGAGCTCTCTCCATACAACCTTACATTTCTCTCTTCATAAACGACCTTTACCATTTCATACATCTTAAAGAATGCTCTTCTAAATGTTCTTTCATATTCAAACATCCCTTCATGAACTTCCTCATGTGCCATGAATATTGTTGCTTGAGGCGTGTTTATTCTCCTTGAAACAATTTGAGATCTTTGCTCCACAAGTTCTCCTTCTCCTCTTTTAAGCTTCAATATTGTAAGCATCAAAAAAGCATTTGCAAACAAATGAAGCCTTCAGAATAACCTGTTTCTCTGATACCAAAAATATATGAATATGTAAACTTGAATATTTTTTAACAATTTGCAAGTGAAATTTATATGTGTTTTAGGTAGAGGATCAATTTACTAAACACATAAGGTCGTGGAGGCGGCGTAGTGGTAAAGTCGGCCTCGTCATGACGGACCGGTCTTGTGTTCGATCCCGAGCAAGGTCGTAGCTCGTCGTGCGAGTAGTTAGTCTAAACCGGGCCAAACCCACTACCTTTTGGACAATGAACACGGAATGGCCGAGCGATGCTGCTCCTGCTAGGGTTCCCGTGTAAACCCTGATGCCCTACTCCTCTATGCACACTGTATCCTTGAATCTGCTTCTTTGTTGACTCTTTCTCCATGAAACTGCCCTCTATAAGGGTGGGCACGACCCCCCCTCCTCCCATCGGTTCCTCTTCTGACAACTCTGCAAGCACAACCACAAATGCTAGTCCCTGCTCCACCCCACTGGCCGCCCATGTTATCGATCCCGCTATCGACAATGCTAGCAACTCTACTACAGGCTCCGCGGTTGCTAAAGACAAAGGCATAGACCAGAATGCCTCGACATCATGGCCAAAGGTGTCCTCTGCTACATGCATCCCCAAGACTTCAGAAAGAACCAAAATAGATCTCCCTAGTCACCGAATCAACGACAAATCCAATATATGAGGGATCATGCACTCATAGGTAAGTTCCTAGGACTCTGGCCTACTGAAAAGGCCTTGCAAGGATGGATCACTTCCAAATGGATGCCTAAAGGACAAGTTACCCTACATCTTGGTCCCAAAGGCTTCTTCACTGCTATTTTCCACTGTCTGGAGGACAGATCTAGTATCTTTGAGGGAGGCCCGTACTTCTTCAACTCTGTAGGTCTGTACCTTCATGACTGGATAGAGAGATTCAATCCAGACAAAGAAGATTTCAACTAGGCTCTAGTATGGATCTGTATGTACTCTCTTCCCCTGGAATACTGGGATGAGGAGACCTTCAAGGACATAGGCAATGGCCTGGGGGTTTTTATCAAAGTCGCTGAGGAAACTAAACATCGAAGATACACCTCCTATGCCACGATCTGTGTACACATGCATCTGGCGAAAGCACTCACGGACTTGGTAAGTCTATTTCATGACAATTTTGAATGGGTTCAAACAATAGACTATGAGCATGTTCCATTTCGTTGCAGGAAATGCCATGAACATGGCCACCTTTTCAGGGATTGCCCACTGAATCTTCAGTCTAAAGCCCCTGTCACTGAGACTAGCAAAGATGCTGAGGGCTTCACAAAAGTCACCAGTCGAAGAAAGCATGGCAAGAAATCTCCAGTCGCCCCAAATAATCTCAAGAAACCTGAAACACGAAACAGATTTGAAATCCTGACCTCTCAAAATAACTTGGAGGATCACCTTTCTATCCCTTCTTCTTCAGACCCACCTCCTACTTCTCCCCCCCCTCTTCCAAAATCTTAAGCTGCACTCTCAGCCTCCAATCTCACCATCATCCTTGCCTCTACCTCCTCTGACAATGAAGATCAAGATACAACCCCTTAAACATCCAACATGGAGATAGATGTAGCTCTAGCTCTCAGTATCCATCAAACGCGAAACAAGGAAGGACAAAACATACCGATACACATGGATGAGGAACCAGAGAGTGTAGATCTAGGAGATCTGGACATTCTCAGCCTGGAAAGAGCATGTCGACATAAAGAATTCAGTGCTATACCCCCCCCCCCAGCAAATCGAAAGTCTTGAAGTAGTTTTAGTCAGAGCACAACATAAAAAATGTCTTGGTATTCAAGCAGGCAGTCCTTGGGATGGAAAAAAATACTGAAAGAATCGAAGAAACGAGGGCGTAAAACGGATTTGTAGAGGACCATTATTATTGGAGAAATGCTGGTGGAATCTGGTAGATTCCCCAAGCTAACCAAGTTTTTCAAGTCTCTTCCCCACTGTTCCTCATGAAGCTCATCTCATGGAACATGAGAGGGTTAACAGCCTTGCAAAACACAGAATGTTAAAAAACATGATCCAGCAAGATAAGCCTTCATTAGTTTATCTACAAGAAACAAAATGCAATAGAACTGCACTGGAAAAGATCCTAAATAAAGCCTGGTCTGGATGCCATTCAGTCTCAGTGGATGCTTCAGGGGCTTCAGGAGGGCTATTAATCATGTGGAACCCTCAAGTTCTCTCCCTTCATTATTTTCACGCCTCACACTTCTTTATTCATACAACTTTCCACCTAATTGGGACCAATATCCATGCTCATCTCTCTAATGTGTATTTCCCACAAGATTTACAAAAAAAGTTGGATCTGTTGGACACTCTCATAGCTCTCAACTCTATCAGGAGCTTTCCCCTTTGGATTTGTGGTGGTGACTTCAACATCATCATAGCTTTGGAGGAAAAATCAGGAGGAAGATCAAGGCTGGAAGGAGACAACATCGGCTTCAAAGACTTCATCCACAAAAATCAGTTAATGGATCTACAGACTTCTAATGGTATGTATACATGGACCAATAAAAGAAGGGGACCACAACATATAACCTCCAGGCTGGATCGATTCCTTATGTTGGATAATTCCATTCACCTGGGTAGGGACTTTGATGCCTCCATCATGCATCAAGTGGGCTCTAATAACTGGCCCATAATGCTACAGTGGTCGCGTTTGGGCTCTAGGTGTAATAGACCTTTTCGCTTTGAATCATTTTGGTTTTCACATCCTAACTTCAAAGAAGTAGTTAACGATGCCTGGAAATCCTTCACTCCCCTTGAAGGAGCCAAGATGTTCCAGTTTCAAAAAAAGTTAAAACACCTCAAACAAGCTCTCAAATCATGGAACCGCACTCAGTTTGGTAACATTTTTGACCATCGGAAAGTACTGGAGCAGCAAATGAATACATTGCAATAGTGTATTATCTTTGAGGGAAGAACGGAAGACTATGCGCAACAGGAGAAGGCCCTCTTGACCAAGATTGAAGCACGAAGGCAACAAGAAGAGACCCTGTGGCATCAAAAATCGAGGGTCAGATGGCTTAAGGATGGGGAGAAAAATACCAATTTTTTTCATAGGTTTACTATTCAAAGGAGAATGCACAATAACATCGCCTTCATTAATAATCGGCAAGGGGAGCGCCTGGAGGTGCATTAAGAAGTGGAACAGGAATTCAAAGAGTACTTTCAGGACATTCTTCGGGAGCCTCCGGGCTACAGAAATCAATCTATTCAATTTATTACGCATCATATTCCAAAAATCATCACGGCGGACCACAACAATATGCTTCTCCAGCCTATCTCTATGCATGAAGTGGAGGACGCTATGGTCCAACTTAAGGATGGCAAAGCGCATGGCCTCGATGGCTTCATAGCCAATTTCTTTCATGCTTTCTGGGAGCATATCAAAACAAAGGTCTGGGAGCTCATGGAAGAATCGCGATCGACGCATTGGATCCTTCCTTCCCTTAACACGACCTTCATAGCGCTAGTTCCTAAAGTGGAAGAATCCAATACCCCTGATAAATATAGGCCCATTGCACTCTGCAATGTAATCTATAAACTCATATGTAAAGTCCTAGCGAACAGGCTTAAACCTCTTCTCCCTCTCCTCATTTCGCCAGAGCAGACAAGCTATGTAGAAGGGTGCTAGATTCTGGACGATATCATTCTCTCACATAAAGTGATCCATTCACTCAAGATTCTAAAAAAGCCAGGTATGATTCTCAAGTTAGATCTTTCTAAAGCTTTCGATAAACTTAGCTGGACCTATATTAATCAAATGTTATTAGCATTCGGCTTCAGTGCTACTTGGACATGTTGGTTTATGAATCTTATCTCCTCCCCCTGTTTCTCCATCCTTCTTAATGGTTCTCCTTCCTCTCCCTTTCGTCCCTCCCAGGGTATTTGTCAAGGCGCCCCTCTCTCCCCGTTCCTTTTTATTCTCATGGCCGAAGGACTTAGTCGCCTTCATTTTGCTATCTCTTCACACTCCTTAAAGGGAATTTCTCTTCATGGTCAACCCCCCATCTCTCACCAACAGTTTGTCGATGACAATATGCTTTTTGGCCATTCGTCAGTTCAAGAGGCCTCTGCCTTCAAGTCCCTACTCAATCTCTTCTCAGAAGCTTCTGGCACCACCATCAATGACTCCAAATCCCAACTCTTCTTCTTCCACACTCCCATTCTCAGTCAGAGAAATATAGCCAGGATTTTGGGCTTCCCGATAGCTGTGCTTCCTTCGAAATATCTTGGAGCTCCCCTGTTTGACTCAACCATCAAACATGCTTCCTGGAGAACCCTCCTTGACAATTTAGAAATCAGGCTCTCTTCTTGGACCTACCGCTCACTCAACATTGCTAGCAAGCTTATCCTAATCAAATCCATTCTCCAAGCCATGCCTCTGTACTTATTTTCTATATTTGCAGCCCCTAAATGGGTTCTTAAAAAAATTCACAATCTTCAAAGAAAATTTCTTTGGGGTTCCTCAGGCCTCAACAGAAAATGGGCTTTTGTCAAATGGACTGAGGTTTGTCTTTCGAAGTCAGCTGGTGGGCTTGGTCTAAGGGATCCCCTCCACAGCGATAACACCATGGGTCCTCGCATCTGGTGGAACTGGATCTCCAAACTGCACACTCCTTGGGCACGTCTCTGGCAGGCCAAATATGCTCTAGGCAGTCCACTGGAGGATCTCACATGCATAAGCACGACCACCCCTAGCTCGCTGATTTGGAATGTGGCCAAGCAACATAGTGCCTTTATTCAAGCGCATAGCTTCTGGGAAATCCATTCGGGTACCACAACAAGATTTTGGGAGGACTCTTGGTAACAACTTCCCAAACTCACCTCTCTCTTCCACAAACCTAAGTGGAAAGCAACTATGCAGCAAAATGATCTGATCCATGTCCATCAATTTTGGCAGCAGCAATCCCCTCAAGGTTTTCAACTTTGAAGAACAGCTGGCACCTGGTAGGCTAACTGGCAGGAGGAAACTTATGAAGAGATCAATCAAGAGCTCAAACTCAGGAAAATTAGACTCTCTAATCAGAAGGACAAAGTGCGATGGGGATATACACCCAAAGGTATGTTCACTACCAAGGAAGCATACCAACTTCTCTATCAACCCACGCATATAATAAAGGATCAACTATGGGATCAGGTTTGGCAACCAAGCATCTGGCCTAAGGTCTCTACTTTCGTTTGGCTACTAAGCAAACAACGGATCCTCACTTGGGACAATCTATAAAGGCGAGGATTTACTGGGCCTTCCAGATGTTCCAATTGCAATCTTCACACAGAGACCATCTTGCATCTCTTGGACACCTGCCCATTAGTAGCTCAACTTTGGGAGAGAACATCACAGTGCAACAGAAGAACGGGTAGACGTGTGGGAGATATTTTAAACACCATCAGGAACTAGCCTCGACATCCTTTCCAAAGTCTACTACTCAATTCCCTTTGGAACCTCTTACCGGGCTTTGTTTATTGGATCATTTGGAAGGAGAGAAATAACAGGATCTTTAAAAATCACAATGCACCCCTTGACACCTTGTGGCTACTTCTCAAACAAAACCTTCAAGAAACTCTAGCTCTAAGACACTAGCAAGACTCGAATTTTCCAGCTTCACCCCAGGAATGCCTCATTCTAAAAAATTGGAACATGGACCTCACATTTTTAGCTCAAGTCAAGCCCAACTCCTCCATCCATACTGATTCTTCCCAATTCTGGTCTCCTCCTGCCACCCACTCTTACAAACTGAACTTCGACGGAGCTGCTAAGGGAAATCCTGGGCTGGCTAGTTACGGTGGTATTTTCAGAGATGCTGTAGGCTCTGCTCTACACATATATCATGGTTCGATTGGAAGAGATACCAACAACGCTGCCGAACTTGAAGGCTTATGGAAGGGCATTTGTATAGCAGAAATAGAATTTTTTTTCCCTCTAGAGGTAGAAGGGGATTCTCAAATTTTAATAGAGGCTGCTATTCGGATTCACTCAGGCACCTCAGTAGCAAATATCGCTTCGAGCTACCGGCTTCTAAGCAGATTGGAACAAATTGAAGAATGGCTCAGGGCACCCCGCAACATTACCTTCAAGCACATTCAGTGAACAACTAACAAGGTAGCAGACATACTGGCTAATCAAGGCGTCGATCAATAGCTCCCATTATTCTCTGGTCAACTGAGTAGTTCTAATGATGCACAACTCAAACAAGACTGCACTCTTCTGGTGCAACAAGATCTATCTCTCCCGGATCTGGGTGTGTAACTTTGCGTTTAGTACATGGGCGGCTTGGTGGGTTGGCATGTGGCTTATTACCACCGCCATCCGCCTTCACGTGATGCCAGTCATTAATTCCTCTGCTAACATCTTCAATGCTGCATTAATGCAGCTCATCCCTCCATACTAACCTTCAAGTTCATCTGTCACGACGCCCCTCCAAGAATTCATTCATGCTCCTCCCCTGCGCTCGTGTTGTTCCCTTGCTGTCGCAGAGCCTCGCTCTCAGACTAGCCCAGGGAAACGTTGCACTTTGGAATGCTATGTTGATTTATCGCTGGGATTTCATGTCACTCAAATCCCTTTCTGCAAATTCAGTTGTAACTCGTCCTCTGTCTTTCCCAGTGCTCCTCTGCGTGCTGAAGTTAAGCCCCTTTCAGTCCCCCCCTGTCTTCACAGTACTGTTGCCTATTCAACACCTCCTGTTCTTTTCATTATGCCTAGATTGTGCTAGAGAATGAGCTGCAGGAGGGGAAGTTCCTGTGTGCGAGTTATCCGCCAGCCCTCCTCCTCCACTTCGAACTCCTCGTCTTATTCCTCAGACTTCTGCTCTGACCGCTATCCCATTACCAGGAGTGGTCGTGGACAGGGTCGAGGGCAGCATAATTCAGTAGCGCGCTCTCATAATTCTCAATCTCACACCGCTCATTTTCAGCTTCCCTGTACACTCAGTAATTTCTCCTTCTTAGCTTCAGTCACCATTGAGCTTCGAGAGGATAATTCTGGTTTGGTTTTTGTGACACCAGGGGTGACTCTGGAGATGAGGGTAGAAGATAAGCATGGAACTTCTCAAATTGGAACTTCTCAGGATCCTGGTGGCACTGCAACCCAGGACATGAACATTTAAGCTGGTCCAAGCGTCCCTACTGGTGGCGGTTCTTCAGGCAAAGAGGGCCATCCCTCTGAGGATGAAGATCCCTACAAATATGGGTGTCGCATCGTTGAAGAGTCACCTTCCACCTCTCATGAAGCTTAATCAGGTCTGCGTTCAATGGTTTTTGATTCTCTGTTGCTCGAAGGTGCCCAATTCCCTCCTATTTTATAGTCATTATATGCTCTACAGTTCTCATGCTCAGACATTTTTTCTAAAGTTAAATTGTCGGTTTCCCCTGTGTTAGCGGCATTCTTCTGACTGTGTCTTTGGGTCTCAGTTACGGTTACAATTGTTTAATGGGTCAGATTACAGTTTTGATTTGGGCAACACTTCCATGTTTATTTGTATGGGCCCAGTCAACCTGTTTTGGTCTTTGAATTACCTCTGGTCAGTCTTCAGTTTCGATAGTGGCGTATTCTGTTTCTATGAACTAGTCATGGTCAAGGTCCTAGAAGCTCTTCTGGTTAGTCTTCAGCAGGTCTTTTTGGTCAGTGTTTAGCTATGTAATGTGAGCATGCCGCATCTCTAGGCTAGACTTCTCGAGGCCGCTACCTCTTTGTAAAAATATTTTTGTATCAATATAGGAGTAGACAAATTCAGAATTTTTGTTTACTAAACACATAAAACAAGTGAATTTGACCAAAATTTATAGCCAAAAAAAGACAAAGTAAGCATATTGTTGAGTGATAAAAGGTGTCTTTTTAACTCCTAATTATCTTCACATTAATTGTCAACCCAACGATGATTTTTTATCTCAAGAGTGTACTCAGTCTGAGGTGGTCATTTACTCAAGAGTAATGCTTTATAGTATAGTGATTTTAAAATGCAAAAGTAAATGAATGTTGAAAACAAAATCTAATTGGAATGGCAAGAAACTCAAATGCTCTACAACTAAATCATTTACTCAAAGAACTACAACAATCATCAGTCAAGGATGCAGTAGTGATAACTCTTTGTTGCACTAAAAATTGTCACCTTGACTTTCTACTATCTGTGTGAGTTCATTACCACTCATACTTTCCTCCTTTGCAAGTCTAAAACATCAGTTCCTCAAATCAAGCCTTGAAAATAAGAGAAAAGCTCTCAAAAGTCTTTAAAACTCTGGTTCCGCACTTTCTCTTTGTCTTACCTGCAGTCTCGCACCTAATGGTCATGTCTCATGTGCACTGGACCACATCGTCTCTGTGTTAAGGATGTGGGCCCCTGTAAAAGTTAAGAAGGTGCAAATATATTCTGAAAAAACTCACTTTCAGTTATTTCTAGAAGCTTGTGGAAGGAATCTTGAGGTGGCAAGTTCGCTCTTTTAAGGTTCATGTATCTCATACCTTAAGGAGCTAACCCCTTGATGTGAGGAGCTTATCCCTTTGAAGGAGGATTCTATCCCTTCATAGGTGGAACTGTAACCTCCTCCTTTGCACTAAAAAAAGAAGCATTGGGCTGGCTAACAAGAGTTAGAAGCTTGGTATTTTTGAGGGAAAATGTTGTTGGAATTTAGTCTTCTTTAGTTGAGTTTTTATGAGGAGAGATTACATACCTCTATGAATCTCATTTGGAAGAGTGCAAGGCTTGTCAAAGTAAAGGAAATTCCTATTTCGGACCCCAAGAAGAACTTGTTCAACATCAAGGCTGAAAAGGTTGTAAGGTTCTTCTACTATTCAAAGTTAATACAAATATATTTGTTTTTCTCAATAAGCTGTTAATTCATGGTTTATTTTATGGATTCCTTGATCACCATAATAGGCATGATTTATAATATTTTCTATGCAGGTGCTATTTAATGTTTGCTTGTTTGTGATTGCAGTTTTTCAAAGATAACTCTTTCAAATGACTAGAGGATGACTACTACAAACAAGCATTGGATCTAAGGTAGGATCTTAACACCTTTGTAGTACTTATTTATAAATCGCATATGTCTAGAGAAAGATAGATTTGTTTGTTTGTTTGTTGCTAGACTATCTTTTGATACTAGGGAGATCGGTCTTGTTCGCAAGATCGATTTATTCAACCAACGAATTGGCGACTCTGCTGGGGAGGGTTTTTAATTTTTGGTTTTCCTTTGTTTTGAATTGAGAAAATTGTTCTTCTAGTTTTTGATTGATATATACTGGCCTGGGTAGTTTTCAAAAATCTCGAAGTATTTTTATTTTTTATTTTTAAGTTTTTTGGGGACCGCACTTTTTCTTCACAAACATAGTGGACATATCCGTTTGTTTCCTTGAGTAAACAGTGCGGCACTACACCTGTTGCTTTTGGAGCCTGTGGACCCTGTATTTTTT
The DNA here is from genome assembly GCA_000404065.3 of Pinus taeda. NCBI lineage: Eukaryota > Viridiplantae > Streptophyta > Pinopsida > Pinales > Pinaceae > Pinus > Pinus taeda. The sequence continues at coordinate 104,457 of APFE031462770.1, forward strand.
TTTGAAAAACCTAATATATCTTCTTCCAGTTAAGTTTAGGTTTGATTTAGAATTCTTAGTGTCTACCCAGATTTGTATTTTTCCTGTCAAGAATCTCTTGTGAGTGAGCATCGTAGTATTTTTGTTTTGAATCATTTTCTAGCAGTTTTGCATGCTTGGAGTGGTTTTCACTTTGTCTCTGTAGTGACTCAAAGATCAGAAGCTTAAGAAACCTTAGATCACCCTGGTGTGTTTTTGTCTTTTTGATGAGTCTGACTTGGTTGTGAAATATATCCTTTGTGAGAAACACATTTAGTTTTCTCATTGCAAATCTTTGAACAAACTTTGTTATAAGTTCTGAATTTCATTTTTACAAAAGAAAACATATCTAGATGTTTTTGATTGGTTTGTTATTTTGTGCAAATGAATCCTTAGTTTACTGCACAACTAAGTAAAAAATCCTAAAAAAAAATTGAAGCTTTTATTCAATTATATTTTAAAAGTTTTTAGATCTCAAAATTAGTTTTTGTAGTTTTGAGTGTTTTTCTAGAACTTGTAGATCTCTTTTGAAGCAAATTGTTTTTTTGTAGTTTCAAGTTTTGAAAAGTGAAAGGGATTTATTGTGAGCATTAATTATTTGTCTCGTTTTGAGTTCTTATTGAAAAAATGCAAAAGGATACTCTTTCCATTTCCATGTTGAAAGAAAGAATTGTTTCTTAAAGAATTGCATTCTCGAACTCTTTCTTTTAGCTAGAATTTCATTGAAAGAAAAACAATTTGCTTATCATTTTAAGTGCATTTTTTAGTGTGTTTGGAGTCGAGTCTTCACACCATCAAAGTTTCATTTCTATACCTATTGACTTAAAGAACAACCCATAAAAACAACGTTTAATTAAAATTGATTTAGCAATCTTTTCTATTTCTAGGGCTCTTATCACCAATATAGCTTAGGCTAGTATCTTGGAGTAGGGAGTAATTAAATTTCCAAGATAGTTAAGACAAACAAGTAGATACATCTTGCGGTAGGAAATAAATCCAATTGTAACTGATACATTCTGGGAAGCTTCTCTTTAAGGAGTCAATCACGAGATCATGTTTGAACCTTTGAGACAATAAATTCTGTTTCATTGGGAAAGATAGAAGATTTACGCGTATTATAAACGGTAAACCTCAGATTAACCATTATCGAGGAGCCTAGGGTCACTTGTTTGTAAACCTCAGATTGACCATGTCAAGGAGCCTTCAAGGGGATTTAGCTTTGTTACTCTACCCTTTCACGTAGATCGGATCGTAGAATGTTCCCCTAGTTGTATTTGTTGCTATTGGTAACCTTAGTGTCCATAAACTTAAGATTATTTCCTAAGGTGACGGTGAAGGAAGGATCTCACTGTACCTAGAGCAGACGTTGACTAGAATCACTTGGACTCTTTGGGGGTTCTCTTCACTCGAGATGGTTTTGTGAAGAAACTTGTGCCAGCCTGTTTCATTAAGCAGGTTGTCGAGGTAACTTTTCCAACCGCTCTTTCTGTATTAAACTTCTACTAAGTTGGATTTCATCACCAACTAGTGTTTTTAGTACATGAAGTTACTGTTTGTGTGTGGTTTGAACTCTTAGATTTTTTTTCTTTAGGCGTGTGATTCAGTTGTTTGTTTCTTTAGAGACTTTAAGTGTTTTTATTGAAATTTTCTTTGTTTTCCTGTGATTAATTAATATTTAATCGTGGCTAAATTACCGAGACAATCTCGTACACTTTAGGGGAAGCCTCCTGAGTATACACCAAGCTAGCTTGAAGGGCTACGATCTCTTGTATCACCTAGTGACAGTAGAGTTTTATCACCAGAAGCCAGAGAGTCATCTCTAATTGTTCATCCTGATTATCAAATACAAACAACAAAGTATATTCAAGAGCCAATTTCATTTTCCGAAGTTACTGGTAGTATTTCTCCTTCTAGTGAATTAGCTGAAGAACCTGAAATTTGTGAGCTTGACACTGAACCTATTGTTTTGGAACCATCTTCAGGATTTGTTACTCCAACTTCTAGTGATCCTGGTTCACCTAGGGTAGGAAATATCATTACTCAAAATCTTCCTTTTGGCCTCATTTATATTGAAGAACTTGTCGGTCCAGACGAAGACGTAACTCTTCTAAAAAACAAACAGACTTTAAATCTTAGGGAGCGTGAATCAATATTCTACAATCCTTTTAGGAGTGACACTTGGTATGTATCATTGACAATTTTTTTAGAAAATCCGAGCCTTATTTTTTCACCACCTCAAATTCATTTCCATCCTACACCAAGAAGTTATTATCCTTCATTGATCATGTCAAGACAATCATCTATGTTTTCCCAATCACCGGAAACATTTTTATACGACGGTCCTGCTGTTCCTTCGGGGTACCAGTCACTCACTGGTACTTTTCTAGGATCAACTCCTTAACTGATTGAACAAGTGTTATCATATGGTAGTAATGGAACTCAAAATTTAAACACAGAACAAATCCTTATGATGTCTGGTCATATTCCAAATCCTCAACCTCAAGTTAGTCAGTTACCACTTGGGGGGCAACCCCAAGGTAGTCAGTTACCGCCTCGGGGGCAACCCCAAGGTAGTTAGTTACTGCCTGGGGGGCAACCTCAAGGTAGTCAATTACCGCCTAGAGGCCTACCTCAAGTTTTTCAACCTTCAGGACAATACATACCCCAAGGTAAACCCCAGACTCAGTACATACCTCAAGGTCAACCCCAATTTTAGTACATACCTCAAGGTCAACCCCAGTTTCAGTACGTACCTTAGGGTTATCAAGCTCAAGGTCAATACCCAACTCAAGGTTTCCAACCACCTTCTGTTCAATTATTTTACAAGGAGCTAGAAATGTACCGCTTAATTATCAGACCTACATTCAACCAGGTTATGGTCCTCCATATGCACAACCTTTTATGGGTCCATACTCCAAAATGAACATGGTGTGGGATTCGTTTCAAACTCAATAGACTATGCAACCTAATGTGCAGTTACTTAATCAACCTGGACATTCTTTGGTTTTTGGTTCCACCCAACAACTTGTCCAACCTACTGTTCAAATCCCTGCATCTGGTACAGTTCAGTAGCCTGGGCCTAGCTCACCTCGTACTCCGCCTCAAAATGCTGCTACTACTGCAACTTCTGTTCAACCTACAATACCTGTTTTTGGAGTATCCATAGCTCCGGTTTCTACTACCACTGCATCAGTGCAAATTCCTCAAGTCTCCGTGCCACAGTCAGGACCTACAGTTCAGACTTCGGTCCAGATGCTTGCAGGACAAGATGGTATAAGTATGATTGCTACAATTTCCACAAGTCAGCCACAATTCACATATCAACTATACCAGGGACAGTATCAGTTTGGTCCTACTGTACAAAACCCAGTTTATGAGTATCAATTATGTCCTGGCTATACTTATCAACAACCTCAACAACCTCAGTTTGGTCTAGTTAATCCTGGTTTCCCAGTAGGTTATAACATTCCTAATGCAAATCCAATTATAGGTTATCCTCGATATCCTCCTCCTGGAGTTGGTCTCATTACTCAAGGTTTTCACGACCCTAACCTTCAGCTACCATTTATTGCAACTTTGGATTTACCTGATTTGTCACACCTTATGAACGATCTGATTTACTATCTTTCGTATTGGCCGCCAATGCCTAGTAAGTTGCCCAGTGATATCCCAAAATTTGAGGGTAAGTCAGGAGAGGATCCACAAAATCACGTTATGACTTATCACCTCTAGTGTGCATTTAATTCAATCATTGATGATTCAATTCGATTGCGTCTTTTTCAACGATCTCTTATTGGTCTTTCCGCCAAATGGTACATTGAGTTACCACGAGTCTCTTTTTATAATTTCAATCAGTTAGCCACTACTTTCTTAACTCATTTTCAATTGCCTATCAGATATGACAATGGCACAAAACTGTTAACTTCACTAAAACAATCCACGTCCACATATATTTCTGATCATATTCATGAATGGCAAGGTAGAAGGCGTTTAGTGAAAGTTTTCATTCTGGATCAAATTTTAGCGGAATGGTTCATTAAATCATTTTTACCCAAAATCATTGAAGATGTAGCTAAGGGAGGAGTTGTCACTGAAGAGAAAGTCATTTCTAAGGCTCAATACCTTGACCTCGTCTATACGCAGTCAGGTACTTTACATGAAAAAATCCCTGATCTTCCAAAACACGGTCAAATAACTGCAACTCCTTCAAGGTCTCATGCCGCTAATGGTATGATTGGTTCAGTTAGTACTAAAAGTAAGAAGAAATCTTCAAATAATTCTTCTCCTATAATAACTTTACCTGATTCCCCGAAAGGAGATTCTTCCATTGAATTTTCTGGCAACATCCATGTCGTAGACTCATCTATGACCAAATCAAAATCCGATAGTAAAAAGGAGGGGAAGAAGAAAAACAAACAAAATTCAAAAGATAAAACAGACAAAAATGAATCTACTGACGAAAAACGTAAACCTCGCTATCCTTGTTTCATTTGCGACGAGGATCATTTTACCAAAGACTGCCCACATCGAGCTGAGGTTTCAAAAATTGTTAAAGGTTCTCAAACGCCTGCTGTCTTGAAGGATCCTTTTCCTACTCAAGATAGTAAAATGATTGGTTCTTCCTCGAATACCTCAGAAGAACCCATTATGATGATGTCTCATGTTAGGATTGCGACCCGATCGCAAGATTATGGTAGTGAAAATCCTGTTGGTGGTAAAGAAGCAGAATCTTCTAATTCAAACACATCAACTACAACTCCTCCTGGTTCTGATCCTCTACAGATCGAGAAACCCAAACTTGACTTAGTAATCAAACTATCTGCTAAAGGTATACTTCGTAAATGAACTTTCAATCCACATGCGAGAGCTACTCAGAATTATAACATTGTTGAAGACTTTGCTATTTCCCCTTTACCAATGCCGGCTTTGGAAGTGCTGCAATCATGCCCAGCACAACGTAAATTACTATTGTCTACTATAGGAGCTGTTGATATTCAGGATTTGAACCTAATAATATTCAATTTGGAGAATAGTAAACCCTGCCTACCTCATCAAATGGCTTTCCAGATTCCAGTTTTAGTAAAAAACATGCCTTGCTTTTGGACTGTGATTGATGAAAGGGCTTCTACATGTATTATGTCGATCCAATGTTGGACATCACTTGGTTCTCCCACACTCAATTAGTCTCTAACAATTCTAAAGGCTTTTGATGGCCGAGGGTTCCATCCTTTTGGTATTTTGTAGGATTTACCTATAGGGGTCGAAGGAAAAACTTTAAATCTAGATGTGGAAGTGGTTGATGCCCCTCTAGATTACAACCTTCTCCTGCGTCGCAGTTGGTCTTATGCTATGACTGCTATTGTTTCATCGATTTTTTGGATTATCAAGTTTCCTCATAACAGAAAGATTGTTATGATAGGCCAGCTGACTTATTTCTCATCCGACCCAGCCTCTACAGATAGTATTCAACACATCGGTAAAATGACTATCCCTTATAAGGATGTTGGCATAGGTTTGATTAAAGATTCTGGTTTACTAGGAACTTTTTCCTTCCCTCCTCCTAACGTATCGCCTTCTATTGCAACTATTAATATGATTTCATCGAATACGGTTACTTTTGATGATCCTTGGATCATACCTTCCAATTCTGAGGTGGATTCATTTGGTGGCGCGATGCCTCTAAGTCCCTTTGAAATTGCATATCAGGTTGTACAGTCGTTTTCTGATTCCTGTTCAACCACTCCTCTTCACCCTATAATTGCTGTTAGTCCTTTTGCAAAGTGGGGTATTGACTTTATTACAAGTAACCCTCACTCGGCTGGGAGGCATGGTTATATTATCCTAGCGGTAGATTATTTTACTAAGTGGGCCGAGGCGATGCCTACATTTTCGGCAGACGGAAAGAATGCTGCAACTTTCGTATTTAATCATATAATTACTAGAATCAATGTTCCTCAAGCTATTATTACTGATCATGGAAGTCACTTTTGAAATATCATTATGATTGAACTGACAGATCAACTTTGCTTGCGCCACGATAGTTATACTCCATATTACTCACAGGTTAATGGTCTGGTTGAAACTATTAATAAAGTTTTAGTCACTATGATCCAACAAATTATTGGTATTCATAAATCAAATAGGCATACGATATTATTTTCAACACTTTGGGCATATCGGACCTTAGTGAAAACATCGACTGGTTTCACTCCTTTTGAACTGGTCTATGGTTTGGAAGCAATGTTACCTATTGAATGCAAAATTCCGTCATTACAATTAGCCATAGAATTACTCCCAGCTACTTCTGAAGAGGAGAAACATTTTTTGTACTTAGCGCAGCTAGATGAGAATCAACACACTGTTGCAATAATAAACGAGACTCATGCGAAACGAATGAAAGCTTAGTACGACAGAAGTGTTACAGCTCATAATTTTTGAGAAGGAGACCTAGTTTTACTATATGATCAAGCGAACGATAAGCTAGGGGCTGGAAAATTTGTACCTATGTGGCATGGTCCTTACATTGTTAAGTGAAAGTTAACGAAAGGGGCTTATGAATTGATAGATTTGACGGTGTATCTTTGGGTAAACCCAGAAATGGACTTTATCTGAAGAGATATTATGCTTAAATTCTGTGTTGAGATTTTTTTTGTTAGATTAGTTTCGTTACAGCTGGTATGTTTTAGATTAGAAAAGTGTGCTTAGTTTAGAGAGTGCTCTTATCATTATTCCTGCTTATCTCAATTTTACTCTTAATATTGCAGATGTTGATGTCTCCTCAAACATACATTGGTTTTGTTGATGGTGCTTGTTGTAGTACAGAGAACATTTCTTCTGCAGCTTGGGTTATCTATTTACCCTCTGATGAGTTAGTGTTTATGTATGCATGGGGTAAGCATTAGTCAAAAAACGAATAACATTACAGAGTATAGTGCAATGATTGAGTTATTATCTGAATCCATCTCATCTGGGATTCAGAGTTTGATTGTTAGGCTGGATTCTGAACTCGTTGTATTACAACTTAACAGGGTTTATGCCATTAGAAATCCAGTGTTATTACGGTTATTTTTGAGAGTTCATCTCTTGGAACGTGAATTTGATTACATTGAATATCAATATATTCTAAGACATTTAAATACATTAGCAGATGCAGTTGCTTCTCGTATGATAAATAGACATTTTCAATAATCAAAATAGTAAATTTAATAACATTAGAGAACATGTTACACAAGATAGCCCATAATAATAATATATCATAGCATAGAAGTGTGTTTCAAAATATACATCGTCTTCGATCATAAGTTAAAAAACACCTTATGATTGACAAAAATGATAATACAAAAAGACAAAAATGTCGTGAGTCTACAAAATCGATCATCTTATCCCTGGTGATGATCACGATAAGAAACTATTGCTCGGGCCACCCTACATGGGAACCTCCTAAAAGGTCTTGGGACCCCAATCACATATCTCTGTAACCTAAGTGGAATATCATCTCTATTAGTCTCTAGAATATCTACTGTCAAGCACTCGAGCTGATGCTCCAAGTCGGTCAGGATCTCTGCTAATTGGTCCTATGGGGCTGGTACTGCTGCAGCCGGGTGTCTCCTCTTGTAAGGCTGGAGAGCAGTTGGTCGTCGTGGACTCACATCTGCATTTAAACTTTTGATTTCCAGTTTTGGATGATTTAAAATAAAAAAAATTAAAACTTAGAAAGTGTTGAAAATGGTTTTTACCTGAATCATCCCATTGCTCTCTTGGTGGAAGACTCATGTCTCGATCACTGTGATAATCCATCCTGGCGTATGGAAAGTTCTGAATCACAAAAAGTTGGTTGTTCAACCAACGAAAATATTTAGACGGAAATCGAACAACCTCTGTGCCCTCCACAGGGTGATGGGCCACCAAAGCAACCCAACGAACCATTCTAGGCTCTCAAGAAAGATCAACATCAACAGGAATATGTTGCAGGGCTAACATGGGGATCCTCTCTAGAGCAAAGCTGACTACGATAAATCCGTATCCAAAATTTTTCAACTGTCCATTCTTTGCTCTGGTTAATTGGCCTTTCACATTAACACAACGTCGCACCAGTTGAATATGGTGCCTCGTAAATAGTCTACAACCATCTGCATCTGGGATCCAGTAGCCACATGAAATGTTACCCTCCTGCATAGTTTGGTAATAGTGAATGCAATAACTTTAAGCTTAGGACGGTTGATAGTTTTAATATCAATCCATTTATCCTTGGGGTTTGCTCGATCATCGCAAAACTCCAATCAGAGACTAGCGATACACTAGCCACTTGCCCTAGTCCTGAAAAGAGATAATTGTTCACCCCTCTTGGACAAACCAATAAAAAAGTATATGTCCTCCAGCTCGATTTCGAGCCGGTGGCCACCAATCACGAAGCACTGGTGCTGTGTGTTCCATCTGCCTACCAGCCATGACAGGAGGTCTACTTGGGCCCTCATGCCTAGTATGGCCCAGAACTTAAGCAGTCTGCATGTTCTCAATGCCTACAATGTGGGCATACGATTTATTGCGGCAAGATCTACATTCTCGTGCTCGCGTTCTCGCCAAATAAACATTTTGAATGTACTACAATGCATAAAAAGACATATTAGAACAAGCTTGTTCAAAAAATTTTGGGCAAAAATGGAGAAATTTAAGTTTTGAAATTCGTTGCGTGGGGTCCGCACCCGCTGCTTACAAATAGTGCATAGGTCCGCATGGGTTGTGAGCAATAGGTGCAAACCCATGACTTTTTTCTTTATAGAAAAAAGTCAGGGTCTGTAGGGCTCGCGTGTTACATCTGTGGACCCCCACGAGCAATTTTATAAAACCTATTTTTCCTTTAAAAATCAAATTTAAAGCCTAAAAACAAAATGTAAATAGATGAAATGCAAGTTAAGGAGGATGTGGATTACCTAGAGCTGACGGTTTTCGATTCCGATAGACGGATTTTCCAGAATCT
>APFE031462770.1:116879-144765 GCA_000404065.3 Pinus taeda
AAATGAAATCAAACATAAACAGGATCCACAATCTGAGAACTTAGACAACTATAGTCAATGTTCTTTACAGTTGTTGATCTTTTAATCCACACTAAAGCAAATAACTGGAAATGGCAATTCGATTGGAAATGCTTACTAAAACACACTTGCTGCAATATCAATTAAAAGATGAAATCAAATCCTTGCAGAAAAGAACAACGACTAAGTCTATTGAAAAACTGAACAACAAAGCTTAACTTTAGTGGAAATGAATTGAATATCAAAGCTCAATTAATGGAAATGAACAACACTATGAAATTCATAGAAATGAGCAAAAATACTAAATAAGTAGCAACCTATAATGCACGACAGAATCTGAAGTGAACAGTGAAGCTTTATAACCAAAATGAATAGCATAAAAATTTAAGTTGTAAAGGATAATAATCTTGTTATGATGGAAGAAAATGTCAACGCGATTCACTTGCCGAAGGTAATCATTAAACAAACCACACTTGCAGAAATCAGAAATATATAATACAGAGCAACAACTTAATCCACTAGAGGTTGAGCCCTTAACCGCCGCAAATGCTGCGAGGCTACTTCAGATAAAGCGAATGAACATCAACCTCCAAATTATATATTAATCATCAAACTGTGAAATCCTTACAACAGAAAAAGCCTTGAGAATTACAATGGTAATGCAACAGTCTCCATTTCCTCCTATCCTATATTATCCTATCTCTAATAATCCCTAACTTAATCTCTCATAATCTATCCCATTATGAATCCCGAATCATGAATCCCCTTCTCTGATCTCTATTTTTATTTAAATACAGAGAGAGTAGAGAGTAATTACAACAGAGATGATTACAATATGATTCTCATTACAAAATTAGATTGTTCTCAACAAATTGATAAACAAAATCATATTTGAAATATCTCCCCATCAACATTCAATCAGGAACATGTCGAATTTGGTGTTGTAGCTGAGATAATTTGGAAAACGACCATAATACCAAATCTGAGAAAAATATCTTTAGAGAACCTTCCATTTTTCTTAGTACGGACTGAATTTGGAAAAACGGCTCATTATGAAACTAATTTGGTCCATTCTGGACAAAACCCATGTTTCGGGTTTTCCAGATTCTTCTCCATTTGCCCAAAACGTCCAATGAAAAATCGTCACTTCTTATTCCATTGAATTTCTGAGTTGGCACATTTAATGATCAAATCTTCAATTTGAAAAATATCTTGAAGGCTAAAATGGTGAACAAATTTATTAATAAACCATCACTGGTAAAAACATGCATAATAATCAATTTATTAAAAATAAAGGAGAAGAAATAATATTTATCCATAAGAGCATAAATAATTATAAAATAGAATTATATGATAAATTATGATAAATGACATGATAAAGAATGGTAGAAATGGGTGGAATAAGAATTTAAAAATGGTAATAATAATGACATATTAATGTCTCAACATATCCCCAAACTGAATGTATTGCATGTCCTCATGCAACCCAAAACTAAATATATTGCATGTTCTCATGCAACCCAAAGACTCTGTGTTAACCAAGCAATAAAAAATTGTTCGTCCCAACTCATGAAACGGATGGAACAAATGAATTCTTCCTCAAATTATGAATATTCAATTTTAGCAATGTTGATTGTTATCACTCAGGTTGTTCCCAAAAGTTGTAAGAAAGGGAATACGGCTGAGGTAACCATAGACCAATCTTTTAGACATAGATTCTAGCCAATCTGCATCCAGAGAGGGCTCTCTCTTTATAATTTGATTTTGTTTTGAAAGGTGTTAGGCTAGTTATGATGCTTAAGGGTTTTGTTTGATTTTTGGATGGTGAAGTTCAATAGAACAAAGGTGTAAACCTAAGAAGTTCAGTCCATTAGGTTAATGGAGTCAACGAGGAGGGCTTTCTGGATTTGGTTTCTTAATAGAGGATGGTTCCATAGAGCAAGGTAGTCAAACAGGGAGCAAATAAAGATCTGTATTGGATGGGATGGGCTTAAAACGGTTGAAGGGCAGTTAAGGATCCTTTAGCATATTCAAATAAGGGAAGTGGATGATTACTACTAAGGAGCAATTAAGAATTTCCTAGCAAATAATCAATATGATAAAATTAGGAAACAGGATCTGTTAAGAGTTACACTGTTTATGCTAATCCTGAAGAAAACACAGAGAATGGTAATGAATGAAACACAGAGTGCAGTCAAGCAAATTCTGAATTAATCTTTATCATTACCATTTAGATTGTGAAACACAGATGATATAATGAAACTAGAAAAATAACAAAACATAAGAGAAAGGGACTTATTGGTCCACTAGTTGATTCAAGAATTCTTTGACAAGTCTATCTGCATCAATTCTACATCCAGTAAGTCCAGCAACAGTTGATTCCCAAAGCCCTTGTATTCCAAAATTTCAGTATTACAACAAAGTTTTAAGAATGGTTTACCAACACCGAATACTTCGTTAAGGGGGGTATTTATACAAAAATATCTAACAAAATATCTCACAGAGATAATATCTTGTGATGATTCATCAGTTTTTACAAAAGATAGAGACACGTAGTCTCGAAAAAAGGAAGAGACAAATGATGTTGTGCTGACAGCTCCATCTTTGTTAGATGAGCTGGAGGTAGGCTCTGTAAGTCGATTTACACCTGTCTTTCACTGATAGTCTACGCTGGGTTGTTCCTTTTCGGTCAGATGTCTGAATTTTGATCTAATACGCTTTTATCCGTCTGATCCCCATTTATTTCTGTTCTCCGCATTATGGTAGTTGACCCAAACTTTTGATTTACCAAAGATACCAAAGATACCAAAGATAAATTTATATAATTTCCAGCATAGCTTGCCACCAGTCCGGTTCTGGTAATTTATGTCTCTGCAGCTTTCTCAAAGTTTCATCAGTTTCTGTGTACCTGAAGAAATTGGTCTGGAGGGTGAATAGATGTCTCACTTCATGCTCAATATAGAATAAATTTTCCAAATTGTTGTCGAGGGCTTGGCCAGATGGAAGTGCCTTCTCCCCTGAAGTGCTTGATGATGCATTAACTTGATCAGCAGCATATGTATTCAATATATGTACATAATCTGTGTGTCCCATCAGCCAGTCATCACCTGTTAAAAGACTGGGTAGACCCTTATTCTGCAAAACTGCAAATCTTTCTGTGAAGGAATTAATCTCCACCTGCATGTCGTGGCACCTCCTTTCCAAATTTTGCATTAGAGTTCTCTTGGTTAGAGCTCTCTTAACTTCCAGAATGGTGCCTGTCCTGTTTGTGATTTGCAGTGCTTGCAATTCTTCACTAGTCTTGGTGTTCAAAAAATGTATTAGCCTGTTAGCTTGTTTAGGCATCTATCCCAATAAAGCTCTGGTCTTTTGAATCTCCACTTGGGCTGCTGCTATCAAGTCAATCTGTTCATAAATGACCAGGATAAATCTCCACAGATTACTAAGGGATTGATTGATGTTGGCCCACAAAATGCCTTTGATTTCTCCCAGAGGTTTATCCAAAGAGAGATCCTTTTCCAATGCTCTCACCTTGTTCTCTAATGCTTTAACCTCCCTTGTCTTCTCTGCCACAGTCATCTTGGATTTGTCATAGCTTTTTTCTAGTTTTGCCAATTGTTCCTTGACCAGTTTCAATTCAGATACTTGGAGTTTTAATTCCTCCATGGCTTTTATCAATTCCTCTGTGGTCATGTTAGCGTTGTTGCCTGGTGCTATTGTTGTTGTTGTTGCTGCTGATGTACCTGTAGTTATTTCTATTGTAGCTGTTGGAATAGTGGGAGGCAATGTTGTTACAACTGTGGAAGGAGCAGTTGTGACTGCAGGGATTACCTCAGGTGGCTTGGAGGTTGACTCCCCTTGCTTTTCTTTTAGTGCTGTCTCCAATGCCTGCTTAGTATCAGTTAACCTTTCATTGAGCTTCATGAACAATTCCATCATGTCCTCCTATGACTTTTGCTGTACAACTTCCGTTGTTTGTGGATGCATGGTAGGGGGCAATTTGAGCTGCTTCCTCAGGGCAGCAATATCTTCCTCTTTCTTCTTCATCAGTGCCTTTATGCCTTTTGCATCTTTGGGATCATGTCTCAGCTCAATGATAATCTCTTCCAGAGATTTTATCTTGTTGTCCTTAGCAAGAGAAGATGCTTTCTCCAAATCCAGTTGAGCAGAGGTGTTATCCAAGGAGTTTTGCAATCTATGAGCTGACATAGCTTTATCAGCTAATGTGGAGTAGACCATCTCTCCCATCTATTTATGCAGTTCAATCTGGTCCATGGGATGAATATCCTTGGCTCCTGATGTAGTCAGCTGCTGATTGTGGTTGTTGCACCTTGGGCTTAAAACAACTCATGATCATCTTGCCCTCCTTAATGTCATAGGCAGACATCAACCTTTGTTGATTTGTGGGGGCCATCTTAAGATATTGGTTGTAAAGTTGTAGCCTTAGTGGGTCGTTTCTAGCATTTATCTCCGTGAACGTCCTCTTGATGTCAGAGGCTTGTTTGCTTTGTGGCCTAGTAGATGAAACTTCCACACTATGTTGCCTTTCTAGCTCTTTCCGGTGTGAGCTAGTTGATGTGTCCACCACTGGGGAAGTCTGCTGGCTGACTACCCTTTCACCTCTCAGATTGCCTGTCGTTTCTTCAAAGATATCCTCTTCAGAGTGAGGATTTAATCTTTGCCTTTTTGCACCCGGTTGCTCTGCAAGTCCACTAATGGGTGTGGGGTCTTCCCTGTCTCTCTTTTTTCCTTTTTCCTCATTTAGAGGAGTTTGCAATGTAGGAACCTCTGCTGCTTTGGTTTGGACTAGAGGAATTTGCTCTTGCTGATCTGTCATTGCTAGTTGCTCTGTTTCTGCCACTTCTTTGCCCTTAGAAAGCCCTATAACTGGTGTGTTGGTTTCCTATACAAGCTGCTGAGAAGTTCCAACAGAGGATGCGCTGACTCCTGTCTGTTGAGGTAGCTTGAAGGATACCTGTCCAAAAGAGTCTAGGTCAAGGGTTTTTTCAAGGTCTTTCATAGCCCTCTCCATCTTTTCTTGCTCACTAATTTGTTCTACTAATGTACCCTCTACCCAGTCATCTTGATTAGCAAACTGTTCAATTTTAGGGATTCTATGGTGTACATAAGCTGACAGCCTGTTTCTTACTTTTTTGTCACTTATAAAGCTATTTGGGTCATATGGTACCCACCAAAAACTTTGCTTCAATTTAAGTTGTTCCCCTAATATATTATCAGCATCTTCCCATGCATCCCTAGAATTGATGACATAAGGGCCTAACTGGTTTTTTATTCTCAGCTGGGCCTTCTTCTTTGCACTACAAAAGTGGGTTAAATCTGCATTGATAAGCTACCTGAAATACTCCAGTGAAAATAGTCTCATAGGCACATATTTGGGCAGCTTGAAAGGGCACAATTCGCAGCCATATATTCTGATTTCAGTGTGATTCTGGTAAAAGTACCAGTCACCTATCTTGTGTTGTTTGGAAAGCTATAAAATCTTCTTTATATCAGCAGAGATCCTAGGAGGAGGAGCTCCTATCAATAGAGTTGTGGTTTGATGTACAAACAGGTCAACTAATTCACAATAGGTATAAGGGGATTCATGGACATTGTGGAAGACTGAGGTCCAAAAGATCACAGACCGCTGCTCTCCTTTGGAATCCAATTTCATGAGGGGAAATGACAAGCTGTCTGACTAATAATATAGCAGAAGGTGGTATATGATTGAAGTGTACTTGAAGACTCCTTCTTTGTCCAGATTTATGAATTGCTCATTGATTTTGTTGGCAATAAAAGTTGCATAGTCATACTTGACAGCAGGGGGCTGTCCTGGAGTAAACATTGACAACAGAACTAAGGTGGTCCCATCAACAAATTCATTGGTTTTGAATCCCAAGATGAAGGATATCATATTAATTATGAGTTTTCCTATTTCACTGAACCGGACATGCAAATATGGAGGTGGGCCTTGGGGCTAGCAATTTGGTTTCATGAACATTTGAGCAATACGGGTTATTTCTGAATTGGGCAATTGAGAGCCTTGCTCAAGAAAAAATCCCATGGAAAGAGGAGCCAAAGTCTGAGTGGGATAGAAGTGTAACATCTCATTGATAGATTCAACAGTTATGTAAAAAATGACAGTTTGGTATGGGGTTATAACTACTTTAGTGACAGGGTCATAGTTGGCACAACATTGGTGAATAATATCTGGGAAAACATTGACTGAGGGAAGGTAATACCTGGGAAGATTAGATTCCCATATTCCATAGATATCAGAGTTGCTCTGATAACTATTCCTAACTCTGCAAAATGCCTGGAGGTGGTTCATGTCACCAGATAACTCTTTTATTTGAAAATATCTGTCAGCCAAGGGTATCCAATCTTGGCCCTTATGAGGCGCATTGAGGGGCGCGAAATTGAGGGTCACGTGAGCTTCCGTGTTTGGTTCTTGTGTTTTCAAACTGGAGGTCGAGTTTCTGTGGAAAAATGGGCAAAACAACAGTTCTGGGTTTCTTTCTCTGAGAGCTATGGAATGACTTTACTTGAATTTGGCTCTTTTGGGTAAAATTCACAGTGGAAAAAATGAAATTACCAGTTTGGGAAACGAATTGGGGTAAATACCTGTGTTCAGGAGGCAAATAATGTAATTTTCAGGTTGCAGGATGAGCAATAGAGCACGACGTTGGAGTTTGTTGGCCGGGTGGCAGACTAGACATTCGAGCAATCAACCGGACGTAATTTGCATGAAAACAGTGCACAGAGAAAATGGACGAAAATGACTATTTAAAAAAATCTAGCTTTGGCGGGTGATTTTGGTATTTAATGGTCGAATGACGTTATCGAGATGTGACATCTTGTCATTTAACGGAGGGGTGGTAAGCGGTTTCCCCCCTGCACAGCTTTTGGAGTCGAGCGGTTTTGGGCGGGGAGGCAGCGAGCAGCGTGGGTGGTCGACACGTGGCATCTGTACGGGAGCATACTGCTGGCTCCCTGGGACTTAACTGTTGGACGGAAGGGGGGTCGTGATATGCGCGTGGACCGTCGATGAGCGGGCCCAGATCTGACGGTGGGCGCTTGGTGGAGATGGTGGGGGTTTAATACGTAGGGGCCCGATGTAATAAACGTTAATAAATCATGTCGGGGCTATGTTTAATGGTTGGCCGGGTGTTTAAGTTAGGTTATTAATTAACGTGGGGTTAATTAATTCCTCAAGTGCGCGGGGAATGGTTATTATAAGGTTTCAAATAAACCTATAATTCCATTTAAAACAACAATATATGGCTATAGTTTAGCCGGGGGTGGGAATAATAAATTTTTGAGGTTTGGCATAGATTAATGTAATACGGGAAAGGGGAATAAGTATAGGGAGTTATACAATAGTGTCAATAGTTAATATGAATTTTTAAATGAAACTGAAAGCGCTAAGTTAAACTTAGGCTTTTTTTAAAGGGAAAAAGGGGTTTTTGTGATATTTATACAATTTCCTAAGTAAAAGAGGTTTTACTTAGCCTTTTTATGAAATGAGATGAGTGGATTAGTGATATTAAGCAAATCTTAATATTTTTGGGGGAAGTTAGTGAATGATTGGGGGAAAAACATGAAGGGGAGTTAGTAATAAAATCTGCCTCGCCTGAGCTGTATCAAAATATATGCTTTGCACCTGTGATAGAGATAAGATTAACACCTTTTGGAAACAAAATCAATCTCAAGAGTGCTTCTGCAACACCACTCTACCTACCCAACCTGCTTTGCCTAACCTTTTTCTTCTTTTCTTTGGGTGCACTTAGATTCGCAAACCTTCATCATCTTCTTTTTCTTTTCATTGCCATCCTACCTAAGTCTACACTTATAACCTCCCAGGCTCAAATTTAACTGTTGAGCTCCTTTGATTCTCTACCTATTTGCCAAGATTTGAACAGTTTGGGCAGATTCTATTCTCTATCTCTAAAACAAGTAAATTCAAACCATGAACTAGCCAAGATTGAGTTGTTTGGCCATTCATCAATGGTGGCATAAATCAACAAGCTGCACACCATCAGATTATTGCAAAAATAGAATAGTAGTGGCATTTTGAACTTGCACACTTTCCTAGTCTATTTATTTGGGGTTCATTTCTTTCACTTTTTTGACCATTTTATTCTTTTTGCCCTTTGATTTTTGTTTTAGGGCAATACCCTCTTTACATTTTTAAATTTTTTGTTTTTTGAG
Organism: Pinus taeda; assembly: GCA_000404065.3. Taxonomy (NCBI): domain Eukaryota; kingdom Viridiplantae; phylum Streptophyta; class Pinopsida; order Pinales; family Pinaceae; genus Pinus; species Pinus taeda. The sequence continues at coordinate 125,109 of APFE031462770.1, forward strand.
AATATGGAAAACCTTTGCAACCAGACAAAAAGGTATGAACATATTGCAAAGCCAATCAATGCCAATCATGAAATATGACACCTATTGGTATAAGAACCTAACATTGATGAAGGTATAACAATTTTTACATTGACGTTCAGCTTATGTGTATATGAAGTTGTAGCAAAATATGATATAAGTAACATCAAACTTCATTAACCATGTTCTCAAAAACTACAAACCAGATTTTGCTGAAATGTTGCAAGTAGATTTATAATATATTAATGCTTCTATGATCCAAAAATCAAATCATTTTGATGCACAGAGCATGAGATATAAACAAAATGGATATAGGTGATAGTACATGACTTCCAAAATTTTATGAACTAATTCAACTTGAAATTATCCGGGTTTGTGTATTTTAATGATACGTCTGTGTTTTCCAGAAATCACAAGAATTGAGTTCATGGTTTAAAAAATATGTGGAAATCAATTTCTACACTGTATAAAAATGAAATTGTATGCCTTAAATGAGAAAGAAAGTGGAAAACATCTATTATGCATAGCAATGCCTCCCCCAAACTAAAGAATTAACATGCCCTCATGCAATGCTAGAAAAAAATTTGAGGTCATTGCTACTATCTGTTGAATTCTATACTTGGTGTAAAACAACATAGAATAAGGGGGTGTCGAGAATGAATAAGAAGATCAATGGATGATAAAGACATGGTCATAAGAAAGAAATGAATGAAAGCAACACTCCCCCAAACTAAAAGATGATATGTCTCTGAAAAATGGGAAGTGGTAAAGACGTGGAATGAATGATGATAAATAATGCTCAATGGATTTTCATGAAGTTCTCCTAAATTCGTAATTATGTTATTTTACCTCAAGTTTTACCTCCAAAAAAAATGTAGGATGACATGTATGGACTGGCATTTGTTGAAGCTGATGTAGGCAGAGTTGGTGTTGAAAGTGATGCAAAAGGTGGAATCCAGGAAAGCACATCATGTCTGAACAATTGTTCGCGTTTGTGAGTTGCTCGAGCCTCTTCTGTTAGTTGCAATAGTGTGGTCATGCTGCAAGTAGAGTTCCCCCCCATACTTATTGTTCTCCTATAGACAAATCACTATTTTGCATACAATGTTCTTGAATCCAGTGTTAGTTTTGAATAGCAACAGATAAGATGCATGCAAAAATTTCAGTCAGAAAAACTTTTGTATACATGCAATACTAATATTTTGTCAAATCAACAAGTTATAGTAGAGTGCAGTAATCATATCGCATGCTATCCCATAATACATACATTCCCCCCTTTAATTGGAAAATGAATTCCATGACCATAAAGCATATGAAAGGTGTTGTGCTGACAACAAGATAAGGAAATGAACAATACAACAGTAAATGAAGCAGATGACACATATCAATGATAGGGCGACAAGAGGTATGGTTATAATGAGAGAAGAGTGTGTAAACATAGTGATGAATAAGAGATAGGACGCTTTAGAGTGATGATAAGTTATGCGAAAAAGAAAAAGGACAACAATATGCCAAAAAGATGCTTTGCTGATGGTATTCTAGCTTAAAATGATGCGATTGATCGGAAAACAATCTCATGCGTAAAGGTTCAAAATAGGGAAAAATTTAAGGAAATAAATTCTCTGATAAAAAAAAAGAATAAGAAAAGGGTATTATAGTAATAATTGATGATAAGGTATAACTTCAATACCATAAGCAGAGCCTCTATTGCCAGCAGGCATCCATAGCCTCGGCAAGGTTGCTTTTTAACCCATATGAGCCAAGATTGTCAATTTATAACTAGAGAGTTCCAATGTTGTTCTATAGAGGAGATCAGTGTGCTAGTGTGGTAACCAAATAACCACACTGCCATTCACTGGGATGTAGCAAAACTGATCAAGCCGGCTCGTGATGAGACCTCCTGTTCCAAGGATAATTTGGCTATCCAATGGATCATAACCCTGGTGTGGTGGCCATAATGGGAATGTCACTTTGTCACGACCTTATGAACATGGTAGGCTGGCTCATAATGGGACCCCCTATCCTCCATCCGTGAACAAAATTTTGTTGTTATTACACATTTTTATGATAAAAAGAGGGAGGCTCAGTACTCCTTACGAGTAGGGATGGTGGAAGAAGTTGAACATGTCAATAGAAAAAAATACCCATAATCTCATTTAGTACAGGCAGAGAAGATTATAACCAGGAAGAATGGAACCAGCATGGTATTAAGATGATCAATCAGTATCATGTACAACAGAAAACATTGTAGTAAAGTAGTATATAATAATTGCATCCCTTTTGAAAATAATCTATCATCAAGGAGTTGTCTTGTTAAAGATCATAATGTGAATGATATTACTTTATTCAATAGAATCCATAATTCCTGTCCTCATAAAAGTATTGTACTTCATGCCATGAAAGGGAATCAGTAAAAATGTGGTTTAGATGAACTAGGAATAATCCCACAAGAGGAATGGTGGGTTGTTTATGAAAATACTCACAAAATGTTGCTCCCTTGAAGGAACAACAAAAACACTCAAAAAAGTGTTGTTCCTTGTAGGGAACAACAAAGGAAAATACACGCAAAAGTGTTGTTCAGATATATCTAAGTAGAGAAGTTATGATGGATATTAGAAGGTATGAGGCCATTTCATATCATCAAACATCAAGTCTCCATCATCTGTTGAGAAGTCATTCCAAGGAACAAGCCATTCACCACACATAAGGGATGGTTTTTATTCAACCTGTGTTTTTGGGTAAGAAAAGATGAATTTGAGAAAAATGAGAGAGGTTTTTGTCCATAATTGACTTACAAAGAAAAACTCTTTTATTTTTTACACAAATTCCATGGTTTGGGAGAAATGTTGAAAACATCATTGGACTCAGGAGGGTTAGTGCACCTTTGGAGTGACCTTGGTAAAATCAATTTTTCTCCTATATGAGATGCCCAAATGACTTGATTGATGAGTTAAATAATAAGTAGACACAAATAGCTTTCCAATGAGCTATCATGAGCTCAATTTGGAGTTGAATAAGGCCTTAAAAGGTTGACTGCAACACCACTATGCATTTTGGCAGCCTCATTTTGCTCATTTTGACCAGTCTTGGGAGATTGGACTTTTGATAGGGAAAATGAACTCCAAATTGAAAAATTCAAGATGTTCTGGAAAGTAGACTCGACAAAATTTCCAATGAGTTATTGTGCACTCAATTCGGCTAAGGAAAAGGCCTCCAAAAGTAGGTGGAAAGTGGCACTACATTTTTTACCAGTTTGCCCAAAAAGTGTTGTTCCTTTGAAAGGAACAACAAAAATGCGAAAGTGTTGTTCCTTTGAAAGGAACAACAGAAATGCAAAAGCGTTGTTCCATTCAAAGGAACAATAGAAATGTGAAAGTGCTGTTCCTTTGAAAGGAACAACAAAAATGCGGAAATGTTTTTCCTTTGAAAGGAACAACAAAAATGTGGAAGTGTTGTTCCTTTGAAAGGAACAACAGAAATGCGGCGGAAATATTGTTCCTTTGAAAGGAACATCAGAAATGTGAAAATGTTGTTCCTTTGAAAGGAACAACAGAAATACAAAAGTGTTGTTCCTTTGAAAGGAACAACGGAAATGTGAAAGTGCTGTTCTTTTCAAAGGAACAACAGAAATGCGAAAATGTTGTTTCTTTAAAAGGAATAGTAGAAATGTGAAAGCGTTGTTCCTTTCAAAGGAACAATAACAATGCGAAAGTGTTGCTCCTTTGAAAGGAACAACAAAAATGCACAATCATAAAATGCAGGCACACAAAAAAATGAATTTGTTGTTCACTGCATTGATGCTGAGGATGGGTTACAATTTGAAGAAAGCAACACCTGAAACACAAAAATATAAGAAAAAATAAAAAATAATAAAAATAAAAAAAATAAAAAATAAAAATTTAAAACAGTATGTAAATAAATAAATTAAATTACAATAGCTATGATGTTATTTCTTAAGGCAAGGAAAAAAATGATCTCTTTGAAAAATGTTTTGGTAGCAGTGGCATGACATGAATATTCAAATAGAAATCAATTCTTCATTTCTTCTGTTATGAATCCGTTGGGTAATGAATTGGATGAAATTCCCTTGTTTCATTAAAATTTCTTTCAAGAATCGCTCATCCATAAATTGACCTTCTTTATTCTCCTATGACCTGCAAAAAACGAGTGTCTACCTGCAATAAAACATTAAATCATGGAGAAAGAGAGGTGATCGGGTTCCCCTAATCCAATAATTATGCAAAAAAACAACAAGTAGTTACTCTGTATAACAAATCCACTAAGAAAATAACAAAGTAAAATTTATTTGTCACCCGCGGAAGAGTAGTGGTCGACCATACTAACCAGCAGTGTTTTAATCATAACTTCTTTATTTTTCATCCAAATTGAGTGATTCTAAAGCCAAATGAGAGCTAATTCAAAGGTATATCTCCAATAGAAATAGGTTTTAAAAATTCAATGATATTATATATCAATTTTACTTAGAACAACCTGCATAACAGAGTCATTTTCGATTACCCCACTTGGAACAACAGTGGATATTTTAAGCATAGATTCTTCATTTGATGTTGGATTTAAATGATTCAAACTAGAAATGAAAGTAGATTAATTTATTTATCTCCAATATAAGAAATTTTTGAAAACAAGAATAATTGATAGGCCAAATACTCTAAGGAACAACCAAAAAGAAAGAGTTTTAAGGGTGTTGATTTACGATAAACAGTTAGTATTGTGATCATAACTTCCTCATACGATATCAAAAATGAGTGATTCAAATTGTCTTGTAAACTATATTCATAGGGGAATCTACCATAGAAATAGGTATTCAAAATTTAGTAATTTATGCCTTAAAAAATGGATTGTCCCAAGTCTTTTCCTGAGATGCTTACTAGACACCTTGTCAATGTTTTGGTTCTAACTTTTTCGTTTCAAATCCAATAAAATTTGGTTATAAATTAGACAGCAAGGGCTACTTAGGATAGAAACATATTTTAAAAATATTGTCATTTAGGTCTCCAAAATTGATTGTTCCAACTCTGTTCCTAAGCTGCCTATTAGACACCTTGTCAATGTTTTGGTTCTAACTTTTTCGTTTCAAATCAAAATTGAGTGATTCAAATTAGGTTGGAAAGTAGGTATCAAGGGCTAATTAGGATAGAAACAAGTTTTAAAAATATTCCCTTTTGGCCCCTCAAAACACGACTGTCCCAGCTGTGTTTTCAAAAATTTCATCAAACTCACAAGGCAAAAAATATGATATTCAAGCATTTTTTTCCAAATTGGTGATAAAAATGAATATGAGTGTTTGTAGAACTATTATTTCCATTATAAATCATCTACATACACAAATGAATTAAAACATTTATCACATATGTTGATTTCCACAACGTGTTGCAACAAAAACAACTATTTTTACATTAAAACAAAATGTATTTATTTATTCCCTTATTTATTTTATTTTCTACACTAACTTATTCTGATTTGAAAAATCAATATGATTACGTATAGGAGTACTTCCAATAGAACCATTTTTGAAACAAGTCTTCATGTATGCACATACCCAAATTTGAAAAATGCATATTAATGAATATTAGGGTATGAGAAGCCAACTTCCCTTGAAAAGATAATGTCAAAAATTGTTGAAGTATGGAGTGATTCTGCAAACAAGTGATGGAGTGAAATCAATCTTCAGTATATCCTTTACTTTTTTGATTTCTCATATCCATCATACCATAAAATTCTTGAGTTTTTAAAATGGTTTGTTGATGCAAACTAAAAGAAACCTCATTTTCTTCCATAACTTCTACAATTTTTGAATTTGAAACATTCTGAATCTCATTGTAAGTTTTTTCAAATGGCGCATGTGAGATAGAATGGGTGGGAAAGGTGGCTAAATTTTGCAGTTCAACACTGTAAGCATGTTGTACTAGTTTATTATGGTAAGGGTGTGGAATGAGTTAAGCAGGAAATTGTATACGGAATGGAGCATTTTGATGATGTAGTTGATTAGGTTGAGTGGATGATTTTGATAGGCAAGCAAGATGTTGTGGAAGAGCTGGTGGAGAATATGGAGAATGTGTTTGTGCTACAAGATGAGGGAGAGTAGTCATGCAATCATAAGGTGAACCATGCCAAACTTGTAGACAAGATTGGTGGTGGTTATATTGAGATTGATATCGCTGCCCTAACACATTAGTATTCCATAATGGATTATGCAAGTAAGAAAATGGAGGAGAAGTGTTTTGAACCATACCTATAGGCCATGATTTCCATTGTTTTGACCTTGTTGCAGCTTCCTCATCTCTTTGATATGCTACTTCCATCCTAGATAAAGAAGAACAAATATCTATGGGATGCTCCTTTTGGCAATGAGGGAAAAAAACTTCTTCAATTTCTTGATTTTTTTGAACCTGCAAAACTTCCAATTTTGCATTTAGAGAGCTAATAAAATCAACTTTAAAATTTTCAAATAAAACATTGATTTTAGCTCTTATGTCTCCTGTTTTTGAAGCATATTTGGAAAAGAAAGAAGAAAATTCTTTAGAATTCTTACCAGCCTTGGAGATTCCTCTTGAATACCTCATGCACAATTCACAAACATCATCATATGATAACTGAAAAACATCACCTTTTCCTATCAGATTTAAGAGTTCTAAAAATTCATCTCTGATTCCTTTGATTAGGAGTGTTTTAAATATCTCTTTTCCAGATACTTATGCTTTGATTTTTGAAGGTTATATATCGCTCCACATAGTCCTCCAAGCTTTCATCTTCCCCTTGTATCATATCAAAAATATCTTCATTGGATTTGCAGTAATCTTGGTACTTCTTCAAGAATATGTTCTTCATGTCCTCCCATGTTTGGATGTAGTTCCCACCAAGGCTCATGAACCATCGAAGAGCTGCTCCTTTTAGAGTAAGAGGAAACACTTTCAACCTCTGATTGTTAGTACAATAATCATATCCTCTACAAAGTATTTTGAACTCAACTAAGAATGTATCCAGATCTTCATTTTTCAAACCATGAAAATTTGGTAGAGAAGATGGAAGATTTATGTGCATTTGTGTCACTCCTCCTAGATCTTTCATAGGGAATTCAAAAGCTGCAATATGAGCCGTTTCTTACCATAATAGAAGATGTTTTGCATGTGTTTCTTTGAGGCTCCTCTTCAAATTTTCCTATCAATTGGTTCGCGAAATGGGTGGTGCTTACATCACCACTTAAGTGAAATCATGAGATTTATTTTTCAAAATTTCTATTTTTTTTTAGTCATTCACACATAAATTCAAACATATATTTCTACCCTAGGTTCTTTAACAATCCTGCTGGAAAGCAGGCGAGGGAGCAGGGTTTTTACATGCTTCGTACGCAGGTTCTTACCTTCCGTTTTTAATACCCAATTATCTCCTAACAGGCACTCATCAAATGCACACTACTCCTTAGAAATGGCTACACTCTCCCCGGCAACGGTGCCAAAACGTTAAGTGATAAAAGGTGTATTTTTAACTCCTAATTATCTTCACATTAATTATCAACCCAGGGACGATTTCTTATCTCAAGATTTTACTTAGTCTAAGGCGGTCATTTACTAAAGGGTAATGCTTTACAGTATAGTGCTTTTAAAATGCAAAAGTAAATGAATGCTGAAAACAAAATCTAATTGGAATGGCAAGAAACTCAAATGCTCTGCAACTAAATCATTTACTCAAAGAACTACAACAATCATCAGTCAAGGATGCAGTTGTGATAACTTTTTCCTCTGTCAACTAATATAAATGAAATAAAACATAAACGGGATCCACAATCTGAGAACTTAGACAACTATAGTCAATGTTCTTTACAGTTGTTGATCTTTCAATCCCCACTAAAGCAAATAACTGGAAATGCTTACTAAAACACACTTGCTGCAATATCAATTAAAAGATGAAATCAAATCGTTGCAGAAAAGAACAACGACTAAGTCTATTGAAAAACTGAACATCAAAGCTTAAATTTAGCGGAAATGAATTGAATAGCAAAGCTCAATTAATGGAAATGAAAAACACTACCAAATTCATAGAAATGAGTAGCAATACTAAATAAGAAGCAACCTATAATGCACGGTAGAATCTGAAGTGAACAACGAAGCTTTATAACCAAAATAAATAACATAGCTATTTAAGTTGCAAAGGATAATAATCTTGTTATGATGGAAGAAAATGGCAACACGATTCAATTGCAGAAGGTAATCATTAAACAAACCACTCTTGCAGAAATCAGAAATATATAATATAGAGCAGTAGCTTAATCCACCAGAGGATGGGCCTTTAGCCACCGGCGAATTCCGCTGGGCTACTTTAGATAAGGCAAATGAACAACAACCTCCAAATTATATATTAATCATCAAGCTGTGAAATCCTTACAACAACAAAAGCCATAACAATTACAATGGTAATGCAACAGTCTCCCTTTCCTCCTATCCTATCCTATCCTATCTCTAAACTTAACCTCTCATAATCTATCCCATCATGAATCATGAATCCTGAATCCTGAATCCCCTTCTCTGATCTCTGTTTTCATTTAAATACAGAGAGAGTAGAGAGCAGTTACAACAGAGATGATTACAATATGATTCTCATTACAAAATTGGAATGTTCTCAACAAATTGGTAAACAAGATCATATTTGAAATATCTCCCCATCAGCATTCAATCAGGAACAAGTCGAATTTGGTGTTGTAGCTGAGATAATTTGGAAAACGGCCACAAGAGCGAATCTGAGAAAAACGTCTTCAGAGAACCTTCCATTTCTCTTAGTAAAGACCGAATTTGGAAAAATGGCTCATAAAAAAACTAATTTGGTCTGTTCTGGACAAAACCCATGTTTCTAATTTTCCAGATTCTTCTCCATTTGCCCAAAATGTCCAATGAAAAATCGTGACTTCTTATTCCAACGAATTTATGAGTTGGCACATTTAATGATCAAATCTTCAATCTGGAAAATATCTTGGAGGATAAAATGGTGAACAAATTTATTAATAAACCATCATTGGTAAAAACATGCATAATAATCAATTCATCAAAAATAAAGGAGAAGAAATAATATTTATCCATAAGAGCATAAATAATTATAAAATAGAATTATATGATAAATTATGATAAAGAATGGTAGAAATGGGTGGAATAAGCATTCAAAAGTGATAATAATAATGACATATTAACGACCCAACACATATCAGAAATACATAACACAAAACATGATAAAGGATTTCACCCCTCTGGTGGGCTACATCTTATGGTCTAACTTCCAATGTAGGGCCTCTTTCATTAAGTGATGAAAAATGTGTTTAGATGATTTTACATAGCTCAAGCATAAAAACCGATGTCTCAAATGGATCTCGCACTATCAAAAACCCCCAATTTGGTTCTTTCTGCACCTCATCTGGCCAAAAATTGAGTAAGTTATGCTTATTTCAAGTTTTTGCCCTATTCTACAACTAATCATTCTTCAATTCGGCCTAAACCTAGCTGGAGCACCCCAAACCCAGAATTGCCATGCAAAGCTAGCCTACAATCCCACCCGACAGGTGAAATTGTAGGACTGTTAGTTTTCCCATTAAGCCCCAATTTACAAAAAATATGGTCATAGCGCATATGACCGCATTGGGGGCCGAGATTCTAGGGCCTAACTCCGAGCCCTTTGGGTTTTCTGCACCCCCGGTATTATGGTACTACTATGACGTGGGGTTCCCCCTTTCCTTAGGGCTCCTAGTTCTATGGCCCATCACATGGCCTTCGGATGACCCCCTCCTCATTTCCTCTTGATCTAAGCACTAGCTCCAACAGTTATGTGTAAGGGTTATGGCCCTGGGTCGGGCTAAGGCCTAGCCCCTTGGCCCTCTACTTGCAGCCCCCCGAGTGCTTAGGTGGCCATGGGCTAGGGATTAGCCCGACCCCCTCTGCCAATGGTGCATATTGAAAACTTTAAATAGGATTTATTAACCATACTAATCAAGTAACACAATAGGTGGGCCAATGGAGGGCTTGGCTGGAAGTCTATTGGTCTCCCGTTTGAACCTTGTGGAGGTAGTTCAGCCTCAAACCATAATTTTACACCAATCTTGGGAGGCCATGTGGCGACCACCCATTGGCCCACATGGCCTCTCCTAATTAGACCATCTCAAAAACCATTCAACCAATGGAATTACACCAACCACCAATGAATCAAAATGTGACACTTGTGACCATACCATTGTGTGATAGGAAGTCCAGTCACCTTGTATGATCATTGCCCAGTCAGTGTACGAACTGTTGTCCGGGCATCCCTACAAACTCATTTTAAAACTTTTAGTTGTTTTCCAAATCGATTCGAACGTGATATTGGGAGCATATGATGTCGATTTTGAATGAAACGAGTTACGTTGGATTCAGGGCAACGAGATTATCAATTTGGCACTGGTTTTGAACTAATCTGAGCACTTTGAATGTTGAGAATTAAATTGATCCATTGGATCAGTCATGAGTCGTATCCATCTATAGGTATCATCAATAAAAGATGACATGGCAATGCTTAAGAGAGGTCATCAAGGAGAGGCTAGAGGAGAGAACTTATGAACAAGAAGCAGATGAAGTACCATCATGAAGAACACAAAGGAATCTTGGATCAAGACAAAGAAGTTGGCTTGGAAGGTTCCAACATTCACCTAAACCCTTTGGAGATTTAATATAAAGAAAAAGGAAATATATATCTTGAAGTTTCATATCATCATTACCAAGTCATGGCTTGTACAAGTGTCATCACAATGTTATATGTGTCAATGGGTCTTGCCACATGATGTAGGATGTAATTATGTATTTTCAAGAAAATTACAAAATGTAAAGGTGTGGAAGCCCAAGAGTCACATGTGGAATATAAAAATTCACATGTGGAACAAAGAGTCAATAAAAATTCAAAGGTCACCTAGGAAGTCCAAGAGTCATGAGGGTAACTCAACAGTCATGGGGTATGAAAGGTCATTCCTCTTATTATAAATACAACCTCATAACTCAAACGAAGGGATTTTGGAGTCATAGACTTTGGAGAGCTAGCCTTGGCTTCCCTAGCCTTGACTTAATGGTCCACTATTGGAGCTTGTGTCTCATCATTGTAACTGTGTACTTGGATCTTTCACCTAATAATTAGAAGCTCTTGAGCAAACAAATTTCCATGCATGTATCATGAATATTGTAAGATTATTCTTTAAATGTTTGCGGCATATGTTATTGTTATAGCCAATTTTGTCACATCTAGTAAATATGCCTTCAACTAGATCAATCAACATCCTTTAACCTCCTTTTCATCATCCTTGTATAAATTCCTAAGCATGACTCATACTAAACCCTAAGTTTCTACTCGAAAGCACCTTGTTTTAGTCATTTTAAGGACCAAAGCTCCCTAGCCTCTTACTGGAAAATGTTGACTACCAGGTTTCCCTACTATGCACTTGCGCTAATCACCAGTACATTTCTCAGTGTTGGGGGTGCGGTGATTCTATAAATTTAGGAAAAATAAAGAGAATCTCGCAACCTCTTCTTATAGAAGATTTTAGGATATTTTGTAACCATTTACCTCAGATAAAAGTTTGAAATCCTATCCTATCCTACCTTGCAGTTTTCATCCATTATCCCTTGAGCTCATCCTCCCATCAAGAGATCTCAAGCCCTAATTGGTAAAAGGATAAGAATTCATGAACTACCTCCTTCACCTATATATTTACTGCCATCCATAGGCAAGGTGTTAGATTTTGGAGAGTAATTCTATGCTTATGTTGTTGATGTGAGAGATATCTTTCCATGCATTAGGGTGATTATAGGTGCGCTTTGTGACAAGGAAAGAACTAGTAAACTTCTGGAGCTCTTTTATAGGATCAACACCTATTTTTAGTTGTAACTCATTCCATTTCTATTAATGAAAATGATCCTTTGTTTTCCTATATACGTTGTTATGGTTTCATATATTTCAATACCATGTTGATCTATTGAATAAAGTGATTAGATGATGCAACGTAGATTCTATGGATCGTTGGCTTGTGTTATTTGATTATGCAGGTTCTAATAATAGCTATTGGATATAGGATTGGAGAATTCAAGCCAAGGAAGGAGCAAAGAAAATGAAAAATTCCATATAGGCTCCATCTTTTTATCTATTTACTTTAAGGAAAACATTAGTCCCTTTGTCTTTCTGTTGTTCTAGGTTAGTCCACCAGGCATAGGGAAGAAACTTTTGTATGTAGTCGTATATTCTGCATAACAAATTGGCAACCATAATGGGGAATGATGTACTCCGTTGGTGGTTTATTTTTCCATTGTATTTGTCTTACCTCTTCTACAAACCTTTATTGTATTATTTAGTCAAGAATAGACCTAGGAAGACCTTTCATTGAGTCTCAATTTCAATCCTTGTATTAAAACTTTTCATCCCTAGATCAATGCACCCTCTGGTCTTCTGACAGAGCATTATACCCCAGTTGAGCCTTCTCTGTGCTAGCATTTCATACCGTTCGTGCCTCTTTATCACTTCCTTTGGCCCTTGTTCATGCACACGTTTGATTTTGTTTTTATTTTCGCTCTGATTAGCCTTGTTCCAACTGCTCTTCCTTGAGTCTCTGAGTGTCTTTTGGTCCCTCTGAAGCCTCCATTTGGTTTTCTTTTGTCTTAGTACCTTTTGGTAACAATTTGTTTAAATACTTTTCTTTTCTCTTATAATTAGGTCGTTTGGAAACTAGTTTTGTTTGATCATTGAGTGCTTAGATGAATTGACATTCTAGTCATCATTCTTAAAAGCTTGTTTGAATCAGTGATTAGAATTTGCACCTTAGTTTTCTTCATTTTCGAAAATTAAGAGAATTGAAAAGATAAATATTTTCATTGGAATTTGGGTTTTTTGTGTGCATCGAAATTGGAACAGTTGCATTGAAAAGGGAATTACATTTTGCACATTATTTGCGCATATGGTTTTCTGCATACTCTTTGTCTCTTCCCTTAGATAGATTTTCCTCATGCTAGTTTTCATTTTAGGATATTCAGGTGACATTCGCGGTGAGCCCAAAAATTAAAACCTAATTGAAGATCATCATTAAAATTATTGAATCAAACTAAGGAGAATTTGTAACATTAACACAAACATTTAGAGGTCTAGGCTAGAGACGTGTTTTGATGTGGTTCAACGTAGGAGTTGTCATTGTTTTCTAGCGTTGTAACACGGGGGTAAAATCCCATTTCACATATGTGAGTGTATATGATCATTCTCCATGTAACTTTGGGTATATTGGATGATGCTCTATGCACATAAAGTATATGGGAACGCTCTCATCGAATGGTTACACATTAGACAACACTATTATAGATTACACTTCCACGTATCATCAAGTATATTTTGGAAGTCTCCTATAAGTTTCTATCCTCACCATAGGTAATCAAGTTGGCCACCTTGTGTATCGTGATACACCGAACAAAACATTTATGGAGATTTCTTGCACGCATGTTAAGTCCTTGGTTCGCTAAGGTGTATATTGTAGTTCATGGTTGCTTGGTAATCCTTTATGCCTAGATTACCCTCTCTTTTTTTGTGTGTTAATTTCTAAAATTTATTATCCAACATGGAAGAACAAAATCCCCCACTCCGTCGTTCATGTAGAGTGAAAACTAAGGCTCCTCTTCCACTAGAGGCTACTCCTGGCCATCTTCAGAAGCTTAAGAAGACCCAAACTATTGAATCAGGAAATTCAGGAACTACTTCTAGTCCTCCTCTTGAATCTGATAAACCAGAATCATCTTTCCCGTTGAGTACTGAGACCAAGATCACCTTTACTCTTGCTGGTGAATTTGACACAACCAAAAACAAAGCCCTTGAAACCTTATTACATGAGGTTATTGAACCTGACCTTCCCAAGTTAGATAATTTACTTCCTGAGGTTGTTGAACCTAACAGACCTCAATCATCTTCACCTATTACTTCAGGTCCTTCTCCTTCTCTTTCTTTGTCTAAGACAAAACGTCCAATTATATATCTTGTAACCGATGGTGAACCTCTTCCATACAGTCTTTTGAGTATTGAAGAAATCCTGCATGAAGAGCCTCGTTCCTCTACTCTCGTTAATTGGAGTGGATTCCATTTTTATTAGACTGGTCCTCTTCCTCCTCATCAGACTCCAACACTAACTCCTTTACTTGATTATTTTGATTCACGCATAGATTTCTCACTGTAATTATTAGGGGAATTTTGAGTTATAAAATTGGCCTCCTAAGGAAATTATAAAATAAGAGTGGAAATAATAAAATAAGATTAGATTTAGATCATCAAATTTTATAGGGAAAAAAAGAAAAAACCTATTTTTTCAACTCGTATTTTCAACTGATCTCTTTATGGGTTTAATCAAATTTCATGTGGAAACACTTGTTAGATGAAAAAATTGATTCCTCATCCAAGGAGTACCAATGTTGCATACTTTCGATGGACCCTACTACACGAGAAATGAGAAATACATGAAAAACGTGATTGCAATCACGTTTTTCATGTATTTCTCAATTTTCGTGTAGTAGGGTCCATCGAAAGTATGCAACATGGGTACTCCTTGGATGGGGAATTAGATTTTGCATCCAACAAGTGCTCCGACTCAAAATTTGAGTAAAACCTAGGGAGATAAGTTGAAAATACGACTTGAAAAAATAGTTTTATTATTTTATTAATTTTTAATATTTTTTACTTTTTGACTCCAAAAATGGTGAATCATCACCCATGGTTGACATCATCATCTTGAATCGTATTGGTTCTTATAAATTTTATTTTATTTGTACATTTTTCTTAGGAGACCCATTTTAGACCTCAAAATTGCCCTAATGATTCATTAGGATTGTTAACCATGACTATATCTGATTTGACCTCCCAACCTGTGTCCTCCACTATGGTTGTGACATCAAATGTTTCTTCCTCATCTACGCTTGCAACATCACCAGAGGCACATATGTATGGTGGCCCATCCATCCCACCTGGTTATCAGTCTTTATCTAGTACCTTCTCTAGTGTAGCTTCTAGTCCTTGAACCTCTCCCATGTCATCCATTTTGGGAATTCCATCTTGTACTTCTCTTGTGAATGCTACTCGTCTTGTTCCTTCTCCTCCTCCTACAACTAAAATTAAACAATAGGCTGGCCCTTATGTTAGTGGGAAAGGTTATTTTCAACAACCTAACTCTCCTTATGTTGGGTTCCCTCCATTTTGGTTGCAGTTTCCTCCATCATCCTCTCCTCTTATGGCAGGGGAAAACCTATTGTTGGTATACCTCAAATTGGTAATCAGTCTTGTTATAATCCTCCTTTTTTTTAACAAGTTTGGTTACTTTTGTATTACAAAAAAATAAAGGATCTAAGTCCTATTACATTTTGGAAACTGCTGGTTCTCAAGAGAAGCACAAAATGGGAGCACAGTTTCTACCTCAACCTTTGAGACCTTGTTTCTGAAGTTTTGAAAAATTGTGAAAGCATATTGCCTAACAAATTGCCCAAGTAACAAATAGAATTTACGAAGCATAGTGAAATGATTGCATGATGTTCACCAAAATTGGTTCACTGATTTTTCTAGCTACTGGCCTCGTTTCTTGCTGTACCTTGAGGAGGTCTCTCCCTGCTAACTTTGATTCAGTGAATTGATGTAATCCACGACATCCTCCAAGTGCTTGCATTTATCCTTTAGTTCTTCGATTTCAGCTCTTTGTTTATCTATTTCGCTTTGCTTGTGGACATTTATTATCTTCATCTCGGATCTCAGATCTTTTAGAGTTTGAATGAAGCGACCTATCATAAATCTATTAGCCCGACACATCAGACAACTCTCATTCTTTTCAGCTTTTTCTAGCGAATTACAAGACATATTTCCTTTCTGATTTAGTCTATCAATTGTATTAATTTTTCTTGGAGAATGTTCTATTTGCTTGAGATGATTGATTCTTTTATTTCTACTTCTTTTGGCTTCCTTCTGAACTATTTGAGTTATCTTCAAAGATTTGTAATGATGCGTATATTTTGACACCCACTGACAATTATAGAACAGGGAAATGTTCTGCTTATGTAGCAAAAGTGAGGAGAGGCTTATGATCTCTTGGTTAGGGAGCTGGATTTTGATGTTAATGCAGAGAGTGAAGTGAAGATGGAGGAGATCCGATGAGGTCAAAATGAAGCTTAGATGAGGTCTATGAGGCTGATAACCATGAAATGAAACAACACTAATATTTTTACCAATCCTAAAGTTGATGTCAAGTTGAAGCTGTCAATAAAAACAGAGAAATAAAATGTTGTTGTTACCTTGGGTCTGAGTTTTTCTATTGTAGATATCACCCGGCACACAATTTTCTCCTGGATCTTCGGCTACAAGGCTTCGCTTAACTCTGTTCCACTTATGCTATTGAAGCTCTCTACTACACTCTTTTCTAATACTACTTGTGTTTCCTACAATGATGCTCTCTTGCTGCTTATCCTAGTGTTGAGAATGCCTTCACTAATACTTCCATTTATAATTGTTTGTATGATGTGTATACCTGTTGTTGTGGGTTTCCTTCACGATTTTTTCCTCCATGACTGCACAGGTGTCCAATTCCCAATGAGGATGGTAAACGATGCTTCCTCTATTTTGATTTTTCCCGATATGACCTTTACCTGCTTTATTCAACACTTAAGGACGATTGCTGACTTAGTTCAAATCATGTTGAATGCTTTTTGGGATTGTTTGGATCCTCATGTCTGAGCGAGGAGGATAATACTTTATTATATTAACTGACAACTAGAACAAATCCCCTACTCATTACTGCTAGCTTCCTTTTCTCTGCTAACTGATTTGATGTTATATGTCCTTGTGTGATTCTCAAACCAGTCCTCAAATGAGAACAAATTAAGGGATGTTTTCTTCATAAATTTTATTGTTTTCTTTTGTTGTTCCAGCTTGTATTTCCACTGCCATATTGACTAAAGTATCTGCTTCCTTATTTTGAGTTCTTAAGACATGCTTGTAGGCTATTGTCCCCATGTTTTTTGTGTTTGATATGATTCTCTGTATTATTTTGTTTAATGCTAAGCTTTTGAATTCCTTCCCTGTTCCCATAGCTTCTATGATGATTGTGGAGTCCCCAATTATTATTGGGTATTTTATCACTTTTTTATTTAATATATTTGTGCCTAGCAGCAAGTTGTAGGCTTCCACCCTGTTATTTGACATCTTTCCTAGGCCCCATTCATAGGCTGATATTCTCTTACCATGCGGATCTAGGATTAAGCCACTTGCTCGTGCTCTGCCTCGGTTATTTTTTGAGGCTCCATCAAAAAATAGTATATACCTCTTTTGCTCTTTGATCCACTCAGCCATTTCCATGTCGTTCAGACGTAATTTCCAATCCCTGTTTTTTGCCATGCCTTTATTTATCTTTTTAAAAACTTCATATTTGTCTTCTATTATGATCGATTCTTACTGCTCCATGTATACCTATCATTTCCAAGACTTGACTCCAAGTTTTCGATATAATAGTCCCTATGCTTGGTTTTTGTCGCTTAAAATGCACTTGTTTCTAGCTACCCATAGTTGCTAGCATAGAATAGAGGGAAGAAATTTCCATATTCTATTTATTACTGCTTTTTTCTTCTTGGTGTAGGGGTAGCTTTTGACCCAATTTTTGTAGATATTTGACAGCTGCATTGTGGTGTTTATGCTTAGTTCTAGTGGAATTATCAGTTGCTTCCAGCATTCTCTGGCCATTGTGCAATTCATAAACAAGTGCTAAACATTTTCCTCATCCCTTTAGCATATGACGCATTTGGAAGGTCCTTGAAAGCCTTTTTTTCTTAAATTTTTTGCTGTGATAATTTTACCTTTCAGCAGAGACCAAGTGAAGAATTTAATTTTAGGCAAGCACTCATTTTTCCAGACTGTTGTCCAGAGATTCCAATCATCACGACTGTTGTAATTTTGGAGATAATTGTACCCTGACTTTACTGTATAATTTCCCCCACTTGGGGCCCACACTAACTCATATTTATCCTCTTTCTTTTTAGGCACTACCCCAACTAGGAGAGTTTTCAGATCTTCCCATTGGCTTCTCAACTTTGGAGGTAGTGCCGACACTCTCCATTTTGTCCAAATATTTTGTTCCCATTCAGAGATTGAATTTAATGTATTTAGGCTTCTCTCCTTCATCTAGTTTTTTAATCCTCTTAGATTTTGTTGTTGTCTTAGAGGATTTTCTCCCATTATTCTATCATCCCAAATTGAAATTGTTTTCCCATTCCCAGGACTTTTGGGAATTTGATCTCTTATATGTGGAATGGTCTTTTTAACCAATTTCCACACCTGTGTACAAGGCCGATTCAGAATTATTTCAGTGAGCATTCTTGTCCTTTGGCAATTTAAATATTTTCTTGCTAAAGCTTTTTCCCACCATTGTTCTTTGTCGTTTATCATTCTCCAGACTATTTCGATCCCAAGAGCGATATTCATCAGTCCTGGTATGTGAATGGAAATTCCTCCTTTCTCGAAAGGGAGTGTTACTTATTCCCATCGAACTAAGCTGAATTTTTTATTTTCTTGTTTTCCTCCTTGCCAGAGGAAGCTTCTAATAATTAATTCCATTTGTTTATGAGCACTTTACAGAGCCATTATTATGGCATACTGGTATATTGGCAGTGTTGAAAATCATTATTTCTCTTCCTGCAAGGTTGAGCCACATCATTCCCCAACTCTGAATTTTTCCCCATTTTCTCCACCTGCTTATTCCATACTTCTGATTGTATTTATAGAGATACTCTAGTGGTAGATTCTGCATTTGTTGTTGTTTAAAAGTCCTCCTGAAACATGAAGAAAATAATGTAAAACTTTTTAAAAACGTTTTGCAATGATGCTAGAAGCTCCCCCTATGAGGAGGGTGTCATCTGCAAAAAGGGAATGGTTTATCTCTTTGACTCCTCTTGAGACCTAAATGCCTGATATTTTTTTTTCCCTTTGATTTTATAGCTGAACATTTAATGATTCTTCCATAATAGTATAAAGCAAGGGGGAGAGAGGACAACCATGTCTCAATCCTCTAGAGCTTTGAAAGAAATTACTTGGCCTTCCATTAATCAAAGGAGCTATCTAGGGATTGGTGAT
This sequence comes from Pinus taeda, assembly GCA_000404065.3. Taxonomy (NCBI): domain Eukaryota; kingdom Viridiplantae; phylum Streptophyta; class Pinopsida; order Pinales; family Pinaceae; genus Pinus; species Pinus taeda. The sequence continues at coordinate 144,270 of APFE031462770.1, forward strand.
ACAAGTCATAATGATATCTATGAACTTGGTTGAGATGCCGAACTTTTGGAGGACTGCTACAAGAAAATTGTGATTCACTCTATCAAAGGCATTGGCCATATCCAACTTAATGACCATTCCCTTTTCTTTTCTTTGTATACTACTGTGTATGGATTTCTATACGTTTATTACATTACCAGTAATTTGTCTTCTTGGTACAAAACCACCTTGATTTTCTGAAATAATAGAATTCTATTATTTTTTAATCTATTTGCCATAAAAATTGTAATTATTTTGTAGGAAGAATTACACAAGGAGATAGGCCTATGTTATGAAACCAGCTAAAGAAAAGATAGAAAAGAGGGATCAACACCTTAGAATTCAGCCTCTTCGAGGGCGAACAATTCTTGGATGATTCAAATGAAAAGACATCCTCTCTATATATAGGAGTCTAAGGGGTCATAACATAATCAGAGCCTACATAACAATAATAATGTAAGGGCACAATAATAGCAAT
>APFE031462770.1:170124-184209 GCA_000404065.3 Pinus taeda
TCAGATGAAACCTAATAGCGCAGTTTTAGATGAGGAGATCTTCTAGGCACGTAGGGTCAATCTTTTACTTCTGCAGTTGCAGCTTCAGTTTCAGCAGTTTCTGGCTTCAAACTAGGGCAGTCGATATCTTGCAAACTGTTCATCGGATTGACTTCATTCCACCACCAGAAGTTGAAGCTTTCAGAGGAGGTTCAGATGAACCTACATCGCAGTTCCAAAGAGGAGATCTTCTAGGCCTCGCAAATCAATCTTTACTTCTGTAGTTGCAGCTTCAGTTTCAGCAATTTCTGGCTTCAAACTAGGGCAGTCGATATCTTGCAAACCGTTCATCGGATTGACTTCATTCCACCAGCAGAAGTTGCGGCTTTCAGAGGAGGTTCAGATGAACCTACAATGCAGTTCCAAAGAGGAGATCTTCTAGGCCACACAAGTCAATCTTTACTTCTGCAGTTGCAGCTTCAAATTCAGCAGCTTCCGGCTTCACATGTGTGAGAGAGAGAGACCCATTTTAGTGCAGTAGAGAAGGGACTCATATCTGCGCAGTAGAGAGAGAGAGAGATGTGATGAGATGAGTGAGTCCAAATGAGGAAAAGTCCTCTTATATTTATACACAACGTTGGTGGGTGAATAGATGCGAATGTTGGGCTTTTGAGCCTACATGAGTTTTAGGTCGGCTTGATAATAATTCCATAATCAAGATAAATTCATATCTCCATGAATACTTATCGGAATGAGATGATCTTTATATCAATCCTACACCTCTCGACGGGAGGAATCTAATAAAAATATTATCAGCCATGAATAAGATGACCCACATGAAGTTTTACCCTGGTTGCCAATTTTAACAAACACACTATGTAAATCAACATTGGTGACAAGTAGTTGAATTTATTTATGTATGTAGATATATTAAATTGAAAATAAAATTCTTACAAACACCCATATCTATTTCGATCACGATTTTGGAAAAATTGTTTGTTTATCATATCTTATAGCATGCATGCTTAATGAAATTTCTGAAAGAAAATAAAATAAAATAAATAAATATATATAAATAAATAAATAAATAATAAATAAAAATAATAAAAATAAAAATATATAATAAATTAAATAAAAATAAAAAATATAATAAATAAATATAAAAATAATATAAAATAATAAAAAAATAAAAGTAAAAAATAAAAATCCGATACAATGATTTTTTGAGGGAACAAATGGACATATTTTTAAAACCTATTTCTATATTAAGTTTCCCTTGATGTCTAATTTTTAACCCAATTTGAATCACTCAATTTGGATTTGAAAGGAAAAAATTACAACCAAAACACTGATAGGGTGTCTACTAGGCAGTGTAGGGACATAGTTGGGATAATCCATTTCTGGAGGCCTAAATGACTAGATATTGAAAAATATTACCCTAGGGATCTACTTTACAACTCAATTTGAATCACTCAATTTTGCTATCATATGACAAAGTTATGACCAAAATACTGACAGTATATCGTAAACTTTGTTTTCCCGACTGTTCCTTAGCACGTCTGACCCATCAATTCTTACTTTATTCAAAGCCCATTTCTATTGGAAATATATAAATTAATATAATTTAATATCCAATTTGAATGAGTCCAATCCATTATTAAACGAAATATTTATGCTCAAAATATGGACTGTTGGTATAAGTTGGGAAATAAAAAACAACTTTCTTATGTAGGTTGTTTTGAGCATGTTTGACATATCATTACATAAACAAATTAAATATAATTTCTATTGGAAATATCTCTATGAATTCACTTTCATTTGGCTTTGGAATCACTCAATTCAGATAAAAAATGAAGAAGTTATGAAGAAAACACTTCTAGTCAATATGGTTGGCCACCACTCTCCTGTAGGTAACAAATGCATTTTATTTATCTTTCTATGAATTTGTTTTACAAAGTAACTACTTGTTATTTTTTTCATATGTATTGGGTTAGGAGAGCTCGATCACCTCTCTTCTTCCATGATTTCATGTTTTATTTCAGGTAGACGCTCTTTCTTTTGCAAGTCCCATGAGAATAAAGAAGGTCAATTTATGAACGAGTGATTCTTGAAAGTAATGTTAATGAATAAGAAAATTTCATCTAAGCATCTATTAAGAAATTTAATATCATATGATGTTGTCTTTCTAGGTGCCATGATCTAATTTATTTTTTTTTGGATCATAAGAGTTTGTTGCAAAATTGTTCGCACTATTGCCCACCAGCACAAATAAAACAACATGAAGACTTTTTCATTATTTAATGGATTCATAACAGGAGAAATAAAGAATTTATTTCCATTTGAAGATCCAAGTCATTGCCACCAAAAAATTTTCCCATTTATTCACCATTAATAGATTGTTGTTCCAGGAAACAATTTGATATTCCCTTAGGAAACAACATTGCTACACCTGACATCACAACTCTTGTAACTTAATTAATTAATTAATTAATTATTGTTTTTCAGTAAAGTGTTGTTTCTTTTCTGATTTCTGTTATGTTTTTATGTTTCAGGAGTTGTTCACTTCAAAGTCATGACTTTTGTTCCTTCATCAAAATAAAAGAAGGAGGTTCTTAAGTTTCATGTTGTTGCTCCACATCTATCAATTTGTTCCCCAATATTATCAAGTATATGATTGCCTTATATATAATATTAATCACTCTTATGGTAAGTCTTGTCAAGAATGATTTACTCTTACTTCCTCATTATTTTGTAAAGTGACTATTATTGTTCGATGACTAATCCTTTTCCATGTCACCTTTCTAGGATCACTCATTGAGTTAGTTTTTAGGAGGGATTTCTACATTCATGTTTGATACTTCATTTCCACAGGATTAAAATTGTATGAGTAGTTTTGAGGTTGTAACATGCAACAATGGTATTGTTGGATAAATAATATTGAATCATAATCATTGCTACCTTAGTCACAACTGTTGTTTCCTAACTCACAATTGTTGTTCCCTTAGTCACAGTTGTTGTTTCCTAATTCACAGTTATTGTTCTCTCAGTCACAACTATTGTTTCCTAAGTCACAACTATTGTTCCCTTAGTTACAGTTGTTGTTTCCTAGATCACAATTGTTGTTCCCTCAATTACAACTGTTGTTACCTGTATCACAACTGTTGTTACCTAGGTCATGGTTGTTGTTACCTAAGTCATGGTCACTATTACCTCAGTCACAACTATTGTAATTAGCCCATTTTAACGCTTTTTTTTTCACTTTCTTGACTCGACATTTGTAGGTATTTCCATTTTTTTTCTCCTTGGTGAATAAGAAATACTTTTAATGTTCTAGGTCCTCTTTGACATAATGATTGGGTAGTCCATTTATATTTGTTTATCTATAAACATAATATTGTTTTTAAGGAATAATTATGCAAATATGATTTCATCATGCCAAATTTCAACTTTCTTAATTTGTCAAGTCCCTGATATTGTAAAATTTATGATGATTGCCGCAAAATTGTACTTAAATTTTTCTGTCACTATCTAACGAATTATTCTCAACCCCAATCTTAACAAAGAAAAATATATTTATCAAAAATCATTTTAAGGTTATTAGTTTTCAAGAAGCAAGATTAGCCAAGTTGAAAATAGTTACTACAAAGCTTTTTACGCCATCCCTAGCTCTTAAGGAGTTGACCTACCACCCCATCTATTAAGTAATCTTTTGTTGATTAACAATAACCATAGTTGAATTTTAAATATTCAACTAGAGGATAGGTCTCATCACGAGATGACATACCATGATCATAGGTCCTAATAAAGTGACATTACGACTACTGGTCACCAAGCCAGGGTAATGACCTTCGGTCGTAAAGTTTAAGTACAAGAGGTCTCATCACGAGCTGATTTATTCAATTTTGTTAGCTTATGTGCATGGAATTGTTATTAACTGGTTACCAAGCCAAAACAATCATCTTCAATAGACATCTACGTAAATTGAACTACTCTTCTAACTATGTAATTATTTCTAATAGATGGGACATTGACATCATCCTTGTTGAGGCTATGGACACCTATTTGTAGCAGTGGCCATCCCTATGGTATATAAGTTAATTCAATACTATGATCTACTTGGTTACCTTGATTTCTCAAAGCGAATTGTCGATAAAGCCTACTGTTGCATATATAAGGTTTGTTATAACTCATGGTTCATGAGGTAATGTTTAATCAGTTCTTAGATGATGATGGTTATGGTTTATATTTTTTTAATGAGTTCTAAATATTCACTTTACATGTTAGGGACAAAACTTATAGGATATTTGAGATTAGGCATTTTGGATCATCTAATTTATCATTCCTTTATTCTATAAGTTTCATATCTTTAACCAAAGATAGTTGTTTTTCCTTATCGGCCACCATTTATTTGTAGCTTAACAAAACTACAATTATTTTGGGGTAGAAAAAGGAGGCCTAATTCTGATTGTGAATGCGAGGTAATTGGTTAGATATTGAGAAGCAAAGAATGAGATAAATAATTCATCCCATGTATCACCATTTGTGTGCCCATAACAATCAAAGTTGAAGGGTCTAGGGAATGCATATATTTTTTCATCATTTTTACCCTCTTTTATATTCCCTTTTTATCCATTATTATCCCATGGAATTCACAACATGATTATGCCACTTTTATATATAATGAGGTTATTGAGGTGATGAATTACTGACTCAGGCTACTCATGGGATGTGTTATAGAAATCTTGATGACAGGGAAACTAATTAGTTTGGTGGAAGTAAACCCTCCTACACTTTATGATTACTTTCATTCAAATTGTGTGGCTTACACCTTCAACATCACTTTCAACAACAAGTCATCCTACATCAGCTTCAACAAATATTTTGTGGAGGTAAAACTTGAGGTAAAAAAACATAATTTTTTATTTATTAGAAGTTTAGGAGAATGTCATAAAAAACCATTGAGCATTATTTACTCATATTTTCAAATTATTAGCTCCACTTCACCGTTTCCCATTTTTTTAAAGACACATAAGCTTTCAGTTTGGGGGAGTGTACTTTTCAGTAATTTATTTATCATGACCATGCCATTAATACTCTTTATCATCCATCGATATCCTTATTCATTCTCAAAACTTCCTTTATTCCATGTTGTTTTACATGAAGCAAAGATTTCAATAACGAATTCAGAAAAACCCTCAAAGGGTTTTCTAGCATAGCATGAGGGCAAGATAATTCTATAGTTTGGGGGAGGAGTTGCTATGCACGGTCGTTGTTTTCTCCTTCTTCTTCTTTTTCCCTCATTTAAGGCATATAAAATCATTTTTATACAATGCATAAATTGATTCATGTATATATTTAAAACCATGAATTAGATTATTGCGATCTTCAGACAACAAGAAGGTATCATTAAAATGAACAAACCCAAAAAATTTCAAACTAAACTAGTTTGTAAAATTCCAGAAATCATGCATTGTTACCTACAACCATTTTGTTGATATCTTGAAATCCGTGCATCAGATAGCTTTTAATTTCGTTATGTAGAAGCATTATGGTAGTAGGAATAAACATGTAAATTTTCAGGAAAAACTCATTTACAATTTTTGAGAAATTAAACATCATCACCTTCAACCATTTTGCTTATATCTTGGGATACACACATCAGACGATTTTGATTTTCAGTGTGGAGAAAAATTATTATAGTGAAAATCTACTTACGAAATTTTAGAAAAATTTGATTTGTAGTCTTTGAGAAATGGTTAATGAAGTTTGTTTTTACTTGTATCATATTTTACTGCAACTTCATATACACATTATTGAAAGCTAATGTGCAGATCGCTACAGCTTCACCAACATTTATAGAATTGAAAAACCACTATTTTGAAGAGGCTTTTGGGGAATAATTCTTATGTTCCATAAATATAATGAGTTTGGGTGAGCATTTTGATTAATGTATTACAACTTGGTTAATATAGAGGCATTGGGTTGCATGAGAACATGCAGCATGTTCAGTTTGTGGGAGTTGTTGGGCCACTAAATTATCATTATCATTACCATTTCTTGACACATATAAAATTCATTTCTACCATCCTGTATGATGCCATTTATCATAATTTAACATATAATTCCATTTTATAATTATTTATGCTCTTGTTGGTAAATAATATTTGTTCTCCTTTATTTTTAGTAAATTGATGATTATAATGCATGATTTTTTCAATGATGGTTTATTAATGAATTTGTTATAACATCACTCATGATTTTAGACCCCAATATCTCTTCCAAATTGCAAAGTTGATCTCCAACTCATATTCAAATATTCCAACTCAGAAATTCACTGGCATAAAAAGTGACAGTTTTGCATTGGACATTTCGGGCAAATGAAGATGAATCTTGAAAATCCCCAACACGAGTCTTGTGTAGAACAAACCAAATTGGTCTTCCAATGAGAAAAATTCTAAAAATCAGTCTAGATTGAGAGAAACACAAGGTTCTTTGAATGCGATTTTCTCAGATTTGTTGTTGTGGACATTTTCTAAATTCTCCCAATTGCAATACCAGATTTGACTTGTTACAGCTAAATCATGATGGAGAGATCTTTCAAATCTGATCTTGCCGATCAATTTGTTGTGGAAAATCTACAATTGTAATTGAAATAATTTTGTAATCAATTTAGTTTTAATTTTCCCTTTCTCTCTGTATATTTAAATGAAGACAAAAATCAGAGAGGAGGATGGACAATTTTTGAATTTGAGGCAAAGATAAGAACTTCATTCTGGTCTAATTATTTATCTGAGATATTTTAATGAAGGAAGATATCCATTGAGTTTTGCATATCTTATTTGTAATCTAATATGAATTATTTTTCAAGGTAGAAGTGAGTCTTTGGCAGTTGGGCTCCCTACCTTGGATGAGGTGTTTTCTTGAACATGTAAAGTAGTTTAGTTATGTATTTTTTCTTTTTAATTAATTGTTGTTTCTTTGGATTTCAATTGTTGTTCCTTAAAGTAAATTTCCTTTTTATCAAGTAAATTTTTGTTGCATTTTCCTGATTTGTTGTTTCCTGCAATTTCTAGATTTCATTTAATTTACTACTTTAGATTAGCATTTGAATTATGTTGGGTGCAATAAGTTAAATTTCCAATTTAGCAAGTTGTGGTTTAATGTAGTATTGATTCAAGTCGTGTGATTAGCATAATTTTTTTTCCTGTCATTTACTTTCTGTTGTTTAAATTTAGTATTGTTATTTAAGTTTTACATTTTATTCCTTGTTGAATGAGCTTGATAGTGTAGAATACGATCATGTAGGACCAATACTAGTTGTTGGTAGTTTGTCACATATATTTTTTGAACTGACTTGAAATAAAGAGATGTTCCTCATACTAATAATTAGTGTTTAAGTGATTAGTTTTTTTTTCATTAAGAAATTAATTTCCCCAACAAAAGTCGTACTGAGCTACGTCAATCTAGATAAATGAAGTTTTCTTGAGAATATTAGTGAGGGGTTTGGCAATGCATCCATAATTGCGGACAAATTTGTGATAGTATCCCGTGAGACCCAAGAATCCCTGCAAACTTTTCAAGGTTTTTGGTTGGAGCCAATATTGCATTACCTGAATCTTTTTCAGATCAACCCTCACTCTGTCACAGCCCACAATGTGTCCCAAATGCTCTACTTCTTCCATGCCAAATGAGCACTTGGATAATTTGACAAATAATTTGTGATCTTGGATCATTTTCTATATCTGGTTAACATGTTGAAGGTGTTCGTCCCATGTGGTTAATGAGGCTCTAAAAAGTGGATGGAACATTATAGAGACCAAATGGAATGACTAGGAATTCATAATGGCATTCATGAGTTTGAAAGGTCCTCTTGGGAATATCAACTTACTTCATGTGTATTTGGTGATAGTCGAAGCAGAGGTCAAGCTTGGTAATAAATTTAGCACTATGCAATTCATCAAGAAGATCATCAACTACTGGAATAGGAAACTTTTCCTTGATAGTGAGCTTGTTAAGGGCACTAAATTCGGTACACATGCACCATTATCCATCTTTCTTTAGAACCATGACCACTAAAGATGAATAAGGGTTGGTGCTAGGACAAATAACACTGACTTCGAGGAGTTCCATGATGATTTTTTCAACTTCATTCTTTTGTGCAAAAGGACATCAATATGGGTGAAAATTTTCCATTTAGGCACCTTGTATCAAAGGAATGTTATGATCATGTTCACCCCTAGAGGGTGAGAGCTGCTTAGCTTTTTCAAAGACTCGCTGGTGGCAATATAATACCTGTTTCATATCAAGATGAATATGAGAAGGAGTGGATTCAATGGCCTAGATGGCCTTAAATTGGGCTACGATGGCCCTTTTTTAACAGCTTCTCTATTCGATGCGAGTTGATGATAGTAGGAGCACCTACCTGGAGTCCCCTCAATGTATGCGTATGGTCGTTTTTCTTAAAGCTCATATATAACTCTTGGAATTCCATTATGATAGGGCCCAAAGTGTGGAGCCATTCAACACCAAGGACAATGTCACAACCACCCATTTCAATGGAAAACATGTGGGTTTTGAGGTGATAATCCCCCATATGAAGCTTAACATTTTCACAACATCCTTCACATTTCATGGTCCCACCATTAACGATAAGGACTTGGAAATTAGATATCGCCTGTACAAAACAATGAATAAATTTTTACTACTCCCTTATGGAAAAAGTTATGAGGGCTACCACTACCAATCAACGCCACTACTAATCAATTCTTTAAAAAACCTCAGATTTTGTGAGTTTGTTGCGAAGAAATTCCAGTGAAGGCATGTAGTGAGATAACCGGCTCATCAGGTGTAGATGTGAGATCATTATTTAGGTCAGTTTAGGTTTCAACCACTTCTTCCTCTATAACTTCAGTGGATGGAGTTTCATCGGCTAAGCTATTTTTAGTAGCATCAATTTGAAAGAATTTTGGTTTGTTACATTTATGTCCTAGGGAGTATTTATCATCATAGTAGTAGTATAGTCCTTGTTTCCTTCTTTCAACCATTTCTGTTGGTGACACCTTTGGAACCTTAAGAGTTTGGGTGGGGCCCATAGCCTCGATGGGATGTGCCTTTGTGATGAAATTTGGACGATTGGATTGGGCATTTCAGGCGACTTCTATGTCTAAGGCCTTGCGAAATGCATCCAACAAAGTAGTTTGGTGATGCATTCAGACATGAGTTTGGATGGCTTCTTTTAAGTCATTGATGAAACATTCCAAGTAAAATTCATCTTCTAGTCCTTCGATTCTGAGTGCCAATTGTTCAAAAACTACAATGTAGTCCCTTACTGTACCTATTTTCCTGAGCTTAGTGAGACAACCCAAAAAGTGAGATTCCTGATCAAAGCGGTCATAGATGGATTTTGAGAATATGTTCCTAGTTGGCCTCCCTGGATAACATTTTTGATGCCACTGCCACCATTTCCATCTCTCTTGGTCCAAGTAAAGGGTTCCCACATGTACTTTAGTTCCATTCTCCCATATTTTATTAAGGAGGAAATACTCTTCCATTTGTGCCACAAATACTAACGGGTTAGAGCCATCAAATTTGTACGTGTCCAACTTGTGTGTCTAGTGGCTCAAATATTGGTGAACTCCATGGAAATGAATGTGACGGATGAATTCTCCTTCTTCATGTGCATCAAAACTAGGTTCTTTCCTCATGGATTCGCCAGACCTCTTTAGGTCAACCAATGCTTTAGTGATGCATTTAAGTGATGAGTGGAAGGTCTCCAATTTTTCCTCAATGGCTTTGACTCTCTCCATTGCCTTCTCTATAGCCATAAATTGAGATCTGGTACCTTACATGTACTAGCCCTGGTCAAATTTTCATCTTACTTAAGAGTAGTATGCTTGGAAAGAGGGAAGTCTGAGGATTATATTGATGTGGGTCACTTGAAGCTGCATCGAGAAAAGTTTGAGACTGCCTGAAGGTTGGGGGCTTACCAATGAATGGTACCACTGCAACTAGCTCGTCATCTTGAATATTATGGGCTAGGTTTCTTGCAATAATCTGAAGATGAGCCCAAATTTTTTTCTTCATATTACTTTGAAATGAGTTTTAATCCTAGTTGATCAATACTACAGTGATCAAATTCCAGAAAACTGGATACATCCAAATATCTCACAAAAATCAGGCATGGACTATAGTGACAAAAACCCCCAAGTCTTGGTACTGTAGAATGTGCTGCAAAAATATGATTTGGACTATGGTGGCCAAAACCTTCACTACACAAAGAGTCTAATCTGCTCTGTAAAACCCCAACTACTGGATCTGATTTAAATGGTAGTTCAACCCCAACAACTAGATCCAATCTGGAGGAAAAGGTATTGGTGATCTTTAGATAGTTGAGGAAACTATGGTCTCAAAGGAGTTCCAAGTGCTACAAATCGCAATATACACAACAATCCAACAATAGTACTTAGCCCAATATTTCATAGCACTAACTAAGGAGAATCGACTATACCCTTAGTCATACTACCTGAATACCCTATTTCACGTCCAAGTAATCTCCCCAAGTGTTGTTCTTAGTGTAATGTAGTAGCAATATGGCCGACGAATTATCAAAGGTTACATTTCAGGTTACCCTAGGGGGCTTCCGATATACCCAAGGGTATGTGGAAGTTCAGTCTATGCGTGGTTTTGTCTAATGTGCTAGTACTCAAAGGGGTGCCCACAGGGGTTAAAAGGGAGTCCAACAAGCGTGACCACCTCTTGTAGTTCTGTTGATGCCCCGAAAATCGTTGTATCAACATTTGGGGATGACCACCCGGTCCGGACCTTAATACAGCTCCTTTTCCGTTTGAGATGGTGGCTCCGACTGGATATAATGGGACCAGTTTCCCAATAATGAATAAAAGGGGAGGGTGAGTGATAGGTTTTCTGATCTAATGATAGGCGAATAACTTAATCTATCAACAAAATAAGAGAACTAATACTAATCCCGGGAACAATTATTCTTTGGAAATGCAGCGTTTGATGATCTTTGTCTATTGACAGGCATATAGATGACTCTATCAAATAAACATAGATATTTATTCATTCAAATATTACTTCATCTAAATAGTTAAACAAAGTGATTAACACAAGATTGCTGCACTTATCATTTATATCATCGATACATACATGATTGGAAGAAAAGCATACTATAAACAACCAATAGTGGAATGCATAAAGAATGTTGTTAGAACACATGTATATATGCGATAATAGCAAGAGTGATCAAATGACAATTCATATAACAAGAATGAGTCCAGACATAGATAATAATACCATATGAGCTGCTAATCAATCCCAATATCAATCGCTATTTGAAATTCTTCCTTCAACGCAAAAATGCTTTCAAACAAAGATAGTAGTGCACATTTGTATAAAAGCTTCCTTATCAAAATCAGAATGATTGGTCCAGTTTCATAAAAGAATATCCCTGAAGTACAATAGTGCAACTTCAGGGTTTAAGTCATATACAGAACTTTACGACCCTTTCTAAATGCATGAAAGGGTCTATAAATACTACACTAAACTAAAAATCTATGAAACCAAAATCCTACTTAATTGGTATCAATTAATAATAACTATCTTCTTGGCAGCGATCTGGCAGTCGGCAATGTGAATCATCACTCAGGCTGTTTGCCTTTAAACCTGAGCTGGCTTATCGCAAGCATTGGCTCCACTTCGGGTGGTCTGTTGAGGCGAGAACTGAGTTGGGCAGCAACGTTGGCATCCTGAATATCGGGGATAATATACCCGATCGCATTTGTGACGCATTTGAGGGCGGCTCTTTGGCTGTGCGGCTTCACTAAAAAGAACCAACAGGCATCCCATGTCAAGCTGTTAATTCCCGCGATTAACCTTCCATTTTTCTCCAGCTCCGGGTAACATGACTGCTCCAATATCTTCGTTGCTGTTAATTTGCCTGGAGTACATTGAGAAATCATGTTAGACAAGTAAAGAGTATTATTAACCAATTCAACCAAATTACTAGTGGTTGTCTTGCATATTGAAATCGCTCTTTCTGCCTTCATTAATTGATATTTCCATTCTGTAAATAATATTTCTTTGTGCGATTCTAGAATTCTTGGTAGGTTAGCTGCCTGTCCTTGATCGGTATCTTGCCATTCCAGAAAATTGGTCAATGTTTCTTCAGCTTGATCCAAATCTGTCCTTGCCTTTTCTACTTTCTCCCTTATGGATGCCGCTAAATCGCATAATGGTTCTGCCTGGGTGATTTGCTGACATAAAAGCTTCATCTGATTTATCAATCCCTTGTTTAATTGAAATGCCTCTGTTTTGAATTCATTTATCTATGGGAGCTTCTTTGTTTGCTCAAGTTGAGCTGATAATTGAGCAATCTGCTCATCTTTGGATTTCAGCATTTGCTCATTTGATGCTTTTAGTTGCACTAATGCCTCAGATAGCTCCTTTTGCTTTTGGACTACACTGTCGTCAATCCTCTGTTTTTCTTCCTGCAATTGTTTAGTCAACTGATTGTTTATTTGTTGTTGTACTAGCAATTGCTGTTCTGCCTACTCTGCCTTTTGCTGCGCTTCCGATAATTGTGCTTGTAGAGAAAAGATATCCTGATCTTTTGTCTTCAATAAAATACTCACCTCTAATGCTTTTTCTATTGTCGCCGCCGAATAGGCTCTAGCATATTGCGATAGTTTTGTCAAATCATCAGAGGGGTCAAATTCCTCTTTCCATAGAACATTGCCCATTATTGTTTGTTCTGGGAATAAAGAAGGTTGATCAGTCCTTCTCCTCTTCCTCTGTCGTTTCACTACAGCGTTATGCCTTGGGCTATAGAAGACATCCAAGGGAGGAATCTCTTCAATCTGCAAAATGACTTCGCCGGAAGGATCGTTTGGGATTATTTCCACTTCTTTTGATTTGGGTGGGTCGTTGGTTTCACCTGAAACCTGCTTTGAAGTCGCCTCTTGTGTATTGACCTCTTTTGAAGTCTCGTCATCTTTAGAGCATTCCAGATTGCCGATAATCGAATTAAATTGCTGCCATTCCTGGAGCAATTTCGGATCAATCTGTGTATTTTCATTTACATTTAAACTACTTTGTTCTTGCTCTTTCGCCTGGGTCTCTTCTTGACTTTGCTCATGCACTTCCTCCTGTTGCTTTGATGTAACAGGAGGTTCTTTATCAAGTCGCTGCTTAGGCTCGCTTGATTTTGTTGTTGGAGTCGTCGTTAATAGATCTAGAGGCAGAGTTTGCAACCTTTGCTCTCTAAGTCTGTTGAATTCAACTAGTCCTTCATCTTTATATTCAATTATAGCGAGCGATTTAACTTGATACATTGACTCGGATGATGCGAACAAGTCCTCAAATCTATCTTCTTTATGCTCGAACTTGGTCAATTTGGCCTGTTCGAGTGCATTATAGGCGACTTTGCTTGGATCAAATCGCCTGCTCGGTAGAGTTGCCAGGGTTAATGAGTTTATTTTCTCAGCTTCTTTCTCTACATGTTTGAAATAATGTAGAGTGTAGATACCACATCTCAAGGGAAAAGAGGGCCAGACATGCTTCTTAGCTTTCTTTAGAGTTTGTGTAACCCCATCGGAGATGATCTGATGGGCTATTTCCCTGGCCAACAGTTTATCAGGGATGTATAGAGGAAGAACGTGGGGTTTGGCTTGACTGCCAAAAAATCTGATATAAGTGAACGTTTCCTCCCTGAACCAACTTCCTATGGATGTTAAATCAATCCCTTCTTGGTAGGAAATCTTAGGGGCAGGCTTATTGAAAATAGAATGATGAATGGGCAACATGAAGCCGTTGCTGATCTGATACAAATGGTGCTTGTAGTTGGTTTTCCACAACTTTTGATGGTATATGTGAATGGGTGTGGGGTCTTGCGACGTCCACCTCCATCCGAGCACAGGAAATTCAGAATTAAAACACAAGACATCTAATATATAGGCACTGTAGTAAAATGGGGGAATGAACCTTTCGGTGACGTGGGACTTGGATCTAAAATCAAGAACTGTGGATGCTAACTTATCGAACAATATATTTTCCCAATCCATTATTTCACCACTACATGCCGCCTCCATT
>APFE031462774.1:0-13077 GCA_000404065.3 Pinus taeda
ATTATAAAATTTAATAAAGTAGGATAGAATATAAGATTTTAGCCTCTGTAATCCACTTATGATGGGTAAGAATTATGTCTTTTTTAATTAATTGTATTTCATTGAGAAATACATTACATTATTTATAGTTCTTTTACAAATATATACTGACTTTATCTATAGAAAACTAAGAGTAACAATAATTTATAAGAGATAATATAACCACATATTTAAAAAAATAGTAAAAAACAAAGCCTTCAACAATTGTATTAACTACCATAATAACTATTAAACAATTGTATTAACTACTATAACAACTATCTGTTTGTGCATTTCTTATGTTTATATACATGAAGAACAAATGAGATCGTTGGAAGACAAAGTGAAATCTTTGAAAGAGGCAGTAAAGGTAGAAACAACTAACTTCCATGTCTTCACTTAGGGTTTGGGATTCGGATTTGTGGTTCCCATTGTAAGATTTTCTAATAATATTGTTTAATTATTCTAAGTTTTGGTCATTTTCTAGGAATATTTTTTGGTTGATTGTGTCAAGAGGTGCTCTACGACCCAATATGGGGTAGATGTGTAGGCATTAGATATGTAGGCATGAGATGTTAGATGTTAGATGTTAGATGTGTAGGAGTTAAATATGTGAATATTTTTTAAATGTTAGGCTTATAAATACACCTATTTTATGTTATGTAAACATTTTGACTTGGTGCAATTACATTAAAAGCAAATTAAAATAAATAAAAAATTAA
Organism: Pinus taeda; assembly: GCA_000404065.3. Classification (NCBI taxonomy): domain Eukaryota; kingdom Viridiplantae; phylum Streptophyta; class Pinopsida; order Pinales; family Pinaceae; genus Pinus; species Pinus taeda. The sequence goes on from APFE031462774.1 coordinate 741, forward strand.
CATAATTAAAATAAAATTGAGATTAAATAGTAAATTTACTTGAGGTCTTTGGGCTCTACGTTTTCACAAAAGTTTTTTTTCCCATGGTATTCTTCTCTAATGGTCAAAATAGATATATAAAAAAAAAGAGTAAAATTGTCACATACCCAACTTCCACAAAAAAAATAAAAAAAATCATATTTTGTTCCTACCAGTACTTTACACGAGTATCATTTTTTCTTAACATGTAGATGACTTTAGTAATGACTGATGAGAATAGTCAACTTAACTTATGCAAGCCATTTCTTGATATAAAATGTGACGACACCTCCCCTCATATCTACCCACTTTCATCAACTTACCCATGTAAACATGAGAAAGGGGCTACCATGACAAGACTCAACCTCCTAGGTGACCTTAAGGAATTGGAATCGATGAAAACACACAAAATATAACTTCTATACCTACTACAGGACTCCCACAAGCCTTTTTAGTCATCCCCGTGACTAGTCACTGGGTCCCACTGAGTTTTTAGTGCATAAAACCCCTGGACACTCCCTTGATATGGACAAGGGTGCATCTGGGAGGTTCCAATTGGTCCCACAACAAGGCATGGGTGCAACTGGGGACTTTTCTCCTGAGTTTTGTGCTTGTGACCCTGAGATTTGTGCCAATTTTCAAGCCTAGAATCTAGGTCACTGCCTAGAAATCGCTGTAGCTTTCAGAATCCACAATTTACATAAAAATAAGATTTGCAAGCCAAAAACTGGCTCCAAGGCTAGTCCTGACCATCCCCAACTGGGACTAACGTTCTGGTAAAACTTGGCAAAAATGCAATCTACATGACATGAATACAAGATAGAGCATAAATGATTGATAACTCATATGAGACTTGACAATAAGGATCACCACCCTCTTCCCTTAATTGTTTTGGCATCAGTTAGGTCTTGCATCCATTATCCTTTAAGTTACAAGTAAATACATGAAATAACCATGACTGTAACCAGTCATATTACCATGCGTATAACCAGCATTAAACCATGTAAATAACAGAGGGATAGCAACCATTAAGTCCACATAATAACAAGTACAAAAGCAAAATAACCTAGTTTTTATTAAACATAGACAAGATCCAACCACGTTTGAGACTTCCATGTACCACCCGACCATAGACATGTAGAAAATCCTATAGATTCATAAGATTGTGCAATGTACTAAAGAAAGAGACAAGAATATACTTCTACTCTTTACAGTGGAAGCACATAAAGATTGATAAAAACAATAATCGACAAGAGGAAGAACATCAATGGCACATAACATAATAAATATCTGGGGAAAGCCACAACTCAAAACCCCACTATCTGTATTTCATTAATTAGAAATCCAAGATGATAATACAATGCTTATTCTCACAAGAGCAATCCCAACACTTAGTATGATCAATTTCCCAGGTCACAAGCAAGCTCAAGCCAAATCCAGGCCTCTTCTATGCTCTCCAAGCCTCCTATTTCCTTGCGCCCTTGGTGAAATAATTTCGATAAATACAATATGCTATGCTCAACCTTAAGCTTAACCTGCACAAGCATTTCCTATCCTCTGTCTGATGACTTATTTTGGCCAATACTTAGCCAAATTTCCAAGCCTCCAAGCTTCTAATTCTTTGCACAATTCCTGAGAGAATTAGCCTGTATTTAAAGGGAAATTCCTCATCCATAACTGCAAAATCCAAAATTAGGTCCAGTTCCTGATTGCATGCACCATTTGTACAACTCGGGAAATTATACAACAAATAATACATTGTCCTTGCACTCTAGTCTCAACTGGGTCTTTCTTAGAATAGACATGCATGAGTTTCTAATGAGGGAAACTTTAATTAACTGGAGTAGCACTAGTTGAGTGCACTAATGCATCAACTGACTGTTAACTCACTATTAGTTCCTCAAATAGTTTGGAACTAATTTAACTGGACTTAAGTCAATAAACTAAGTTAACTAATTACCACTCATACTTAACTCATCTTGGACCCCTATAATATAGGGGGAACATATACATGACTTGAGAAACACTTCCAACTCGAAATTCCTAAGTTAACTAAGTCAACTCACTCTAGTTAACTATTATAAGTTGCTATGAGAATAAAATTCAATTTTAATTCTCAGTTTAATTCAATGACAAATTAAACTAGAATTTCTAGATTCTATTTTTATCATTTCTTATTGCTATTTTCAAAACTCCCTCTCAACAAGAAAGGAATTCAACTCAAACCCAATCCTAAACCTTTGGAATGTCCTACATGCAACACTTATCTTTAGTGTTGTTGCTCCAGCAACTCCAGAAACAAAAAAACATCCAACCTGAATCAGAATGATGCCTCTGTCATCAAAGTCTCTGACTACCATTACCTCTGTTGACTGAAAAATTTGTGCTTTTGTTGACTCTGTCTTTTTGTATTGTTGTCAACCCTCTCTACACTCTTCAGTATCTGACTGCTCTAGCCTTTGTCACTCTAATCTCTGACTGCATCAATGCCACGGATCCCTCCCACTACTATGTACTTTAGGCTCCCATAACAAGGTGTGATCCATGAGATAAACCCACTTAGTGGACCCTTCCCAATTTCAGCCCTCTTGGGACTATCACTTCAAATCGCCCCAACTCACACCTAAGGGTATGTTTGCATGTGATCCCTTTGCCCACTTGGCTCAAAACTCACCCCTACTAGAGGTCTCTACATGAGTGGATGCCTCCACTATGTCTCCTCTCAGCTTCTCCAATTGTGGTTGCTCCACAATTGTCTGAGACTGCTTTTGAGATTGCTTCTTCTCTGCTTTAGTGGATCTCTCCACTCGGTCTCCTCTCAACTTCTCTAGTTGTGGATGCTCCAAAACTTCCTGAAGATGCTTCTGAGGCTTCTTCTGGGGCTGCATGTTGAGATCTATTTTACCCTCCCTCTCAACAACCAAGTCTCTAACCTTTGCCTTGCTCCTCAAGGCTTTGCATGCATCTTGAACTTCAAGAGCATGCAGGTTCTTGACCCATGCACCGATCTGTTTCACCTGTCCCATGGTGATGTGTCTAAAGAAAACCTTTCCCTTACTAAAAACCACATCATAGCCACGGTCTTCCAATACTGCGACTAAAACGAGATTCTTCTTTAGTCCTAGAACATACATCACATCTGTGATCTTGAGAGGGCAGCCAGACTCCCTATGGAAGGTAACCGTACCGATCCCGGTAGCTCTATACCTCTCGTCATCTCCAAACTCTATGCTTTGCTTGAGGTCTTTCTCCTCAAAATCACTAAAGAGATCTTTATTCCATGTCATATGGAATGAGGCTCCACTGTCAAGATACCACACGTCTCCCATGGCAGTGTCGGCTATGCATGCAATGCATTAGAGGAATTTTGAGGTCTAAAATGGGCCTCCTAAGAAAAATGTACAACCCAAATAAAATTTATAACAACCAATAGGATTTAAGATGATGATGTCAACTATGGGGGATGATTCACCATTTTTGGAGTAAAAAAGTAAAAATATTAAAAATAATAAAATAATAAAACTATTTTTTCAACTCTTATTTTAACCTTATCTCCCCAAGGATTTACTCAAATGTTGATCCGGAGTACTCATTAGATGCAAAATTTGATTCCTCATCCAAGGAGTACCCATGTTGCATACTTTTGATGAACCCTGCTACACTAAAATTGAAAAATACATGAAAAACGTGATTGTAATCACGTTTTTCATGTATTTCTCATTTTTCATGTAGCAGGGTCGATTGAAATTATGCAACATGGGTACTCCTTAGATGAGGAATCAAATTCTACATGCAACGAATGCTTTGGCTCTAAATTTGAGTAAACCCATAGGGAGATAAGTTGAAAATATGAGTTGAAAAAGTAGGTTTTTCTTTTTCCCTCTAAAATTTGATCATGTAATCTAATTTTATTTTATTATTTCCACTATTATTTTATAATTTCCATAGGAGGCCAATTTTAGACCTCAAAACTCCCCTAGTGAAAGTGAAATCAATTTCGAATTGTGAATCTAGAGGCTCACTTGCTGCCGCTACTATCGGCTCCTTCTTGCTTGCTTTCTTCTATGGGCAGTTCTTGGCATAGTGCTTGTGCTCATGACAATGCAAATACTCTACTTTCATCAAGTCGATCTTCTTTTCGCCCTCCTCTCCTTGGGATTTATTTCCCTTGGCCCACTTTTCCTTACTCGTTAAGGCACAATCCTCTTCCATTGCCTTAGAAGAGATCCCATCTCTGGTGCTCCTCCTGATCTCATCCTGCATTAAACATGACCACAGTCGTTCCCAATCTGGAAGCTTCTCTCGACCATTGAAAGAGTCCTGATACTTATGCCAACCCTTTGGGAGCCCAAGAAGAGCAAGGCTCGCCATATCTTCCTCTATCCCACCATCACAAATTTTCTAGAAAAAGAGTTGATTTTAAATCAGAAATATCTCCCTCATCCAAACTCTAATTCAGCAGATTTTCTTTTTTAAATTTGGTTATTTTTCACAAAGAATCCAAATATGCTATTTGTTTATGAAAATTTTGCACAAAAAATTTCAGATATGCTCTGCAAATTCATGACCCAGAAAACAATCTTGCTTTGATACATGTAGAATAATTTCTACAAATCTAACTCTGATACCATGTAGAAAATCCCATAGATTCACAAGCTCATGCAATGTACTTAAGAAAGAGACAAGAATCTACTTTATTTTTTATAACGGAAGCACATAAAGATCGAGCAAAGTAATAATCGACAAGAGGAAGAACATCAATGGCACATAACACAATAAATATTTGGGGAAAGCCACAGCTCAAAACCCCACTATATGTATTGCATTAATCAGAAATCCAAGATGATAATGCAATGCTTGTTCTCAGAAGAAAAATCCTAGCACTCAGTATGATAAATCTCCCACCTCACAAGAAGCTTAAGCCAAATCCAAGCCTCTTCTCTACTCTCCAAGAATTTAGATAAATACAATATGCTCTGCTCAACCTTGAGCTTAACCTACATAAGTATTTCCTATCCTCCACCTGATGACTTCCTTTGGCTAATACTTAGCTAAATTTGCAAGCCTCCAAGCTTCTAATTCTTTGTACGATTCCTGAGAGAATTAGCCCGTATTTAAAGGGAAATTCCTCATCAATAACTACGCAATTCAAAATTAGGTCCAGTCCCTGATTGCATGCAACATTTGTACAACTCAGAAAATTATACAATAAATAGTACACTGCCCTTGCACTCTAGTCTCAACTAGGTCTTTCTTATAAGAGGCATGCATGATTTTCTAATGAGAGAATCTTCAGTGAACTCAAGTAGCACTAGTTGAGTGCACTAATGCATCAATTGACTGTTAACTCACTATTAGTTCCTCAAACAGTTTGGAACTAATTTAACTGGACTTAACTCACTAAACTAAGTTAACTAATTACCACTCGTACTTAACTCATCCTGGACCCCCTATAATATAGGGAGAACATATACATGACTTGAGAAACACTTCCAACTCGAAATTTCTAAGTTAAATAAGTCAACTCACTCTAGTTAACTATTACAAGTTGCTATGAGAATAAATTTGATTTTAATTCTCAGTTTAATTCAAGGACAAACTAAACTAGAATTTCTAGATTCTATTTTTATCATTTGTTGTTGTTATTTTCAACAAGACATGGTTGAACCAAATCTTTCTTTCAATCAGTCACCCTTGTGTCATATTCTGAGCATGAATGTGGGATCTCATGGATAAGTCAATCCAAAAACAACCAAGGGAATCCATAGGTGAAAGCACCTCCACCCTCACCAAACCATGATCTCACCAAAACCAACACCGAGATCATAAAACCAAACCAATATTGGAATGCCTCTAGATTCCATCACTATCCTTGACGAATTTTTTGTTTCCTTGTCTCTCAGGATTTATCGCAGTCCACACCAGATCAGTAGGCCCTAAACCAAGACTCTACCCTCACGATTTACCATGTATCATGCCAAAACCGATCAAGTAATTCCTAGACCTTTTGGAATTTTCCTGAAACCACCTTCGCCCTAGATACCGAAACCATTCGGTAATTCCAAATCTCAAAACCGAGAAACAATCCTATCGCACCATGTCTATCTAGAAAAAGGCAAGGCAAGGGTAAAAACCATTGTCATAACTTGGAAAGATCATGTCACCGACAGCCAGAGAACCAAATACCAACATGCAAATCTATGCATGTTAAAACTAGCTAGGAAATCAGACATGCAATATGTTACCTGCAAGGATTCCTGCTATAACTACTTGATCCCACTGTCCTTTTCTTTCTATTTTCTTTCCTTTCTTTTCCTTGTCCTTCCTTTGCTTTCTTTTCCCTTCCTTACTCCAAAGCTAGAATGCTCCTAGAAAACTCTAAGTGTCCAAGAGTGTGAGAGAGATCCAAAACTGAACTGACCAAAGGTTATACTAACAAAAGGTTACAAACTGATCCTCAGAAGCCTTTTTTATCAATGAGGCCTCTATTTTATTCATTTTCCATTATTTTCTTTCAATTTCCTCCTCACATGCAACCTGTGACCTTTCACCTTCCTTTTCTCCTATTTTCTTTTATTTTCATAAATGTGCCAAAATACCTTTTTTCCTTTTTTAATGCCTTATCCATTTCCTTTTTCAATTTCCCTTAGCCATAAACACATCTAGTGATGTCCACTAGGATATCTTTTCCCAACATTCAACTTGGAATAAGTGTCCCTTAATCGTGGTCTTATTTTTCCTTTATTAACTTTTATTACATGAACTTTTAGCAAGGGGTTGTTACATAAAATATGGTGGTCTAATTGCAACATTATTCTATATATTTGATCTTACGTGTTTTATTAACATGAGTTGTATATACATTTCACTTCCTAATAACACGATTAACCTTATGAGTTCAACAACTCTGGCGCACATATAAATTGCACTCTACTCATGTTTCGAATGCATATGATATAATACCTTGGGGTCTGGCTTGAGGTTTCACTCGAACCTATGCTTTTTAATTTTGTTCACTATTCTTTTAACCTTTGGTCTCATATACATTGGCACCCATGTGGAGTTAAAGGAAATGTTTTAGGCTATGTTGTTGGTGTATTCTCACACCCGGTGGTTTAGGGTTGGGCACACCCCTATGGTCCATGTGATGGTCATATGTATCTAGTACTTGATGCCATTCGATGGTAGAGATTCATATGCTCACATCCAAGGTTGGAGGTTCGATTAAACAAATCATTAGAGAAATTTTGAGGTCTACAATGGGCCTAAAAACAAAAATGTACAACCAAAAATGACTTTATAGGAAGCAATATGATTCAAGATGATGATGTCAACCATGGGGGATGCCTCGCCATTTTTGAAGTAAAAAAGTAAAAAGATTAAAAAAAAAACTATATTTCAACTCATATTTTCAACTTATCTACCTACAATTTTACTCAAGTTTCGAGTGGGATCACTTGTTGAATGTAGAATTTAATTCCTCATCTAAGGAGTACCCATGTTGCATACTTTTGATGGACCCTTCTACACGAAAAATAATAAATACATGAAAAAACATGATTGTAATAAGTGCTCACGCTTGAAATTTGAGTAAAATCGTGAGAGATAAGTTGAAAAAGTTGTTTTTTCTTTTTCCCTCTAAAATTTGATGATGTAATCTAATATTATTTTATTATTTCCACTATTATTTTATAATGTCCCTTAGGAAACCCATTTTAGGCCTCAAAATTTCTCTAATGCCTAACTTTTTTACCCTTGTTTGTTTGGTCATTAAAACTTCATTCTGTCTTTATCATTCCACAAAATGTCATAATGGAGTCTCAAGGTTTCACTGCACTTGTTGCAATTTGCAATGACCATTTAGCACTCCCTACACATGTAACTTTTTCTTCATATTTTTGGTGTTTCTAGAGAAAGGAGGATCAACTCGCACAGGTATAATTTAGAATTTGCCTCTGTACTCGATTTTCATTTTATTTTGTTTCTTCCATTTTGTGTCTTGTGTGTCCTATTTAACTTCACCTTTATGCTATACTATAGGTATTGTGTTGTTGGTCAATGTTGTAGGGGAAATACACCCTACTAGCAGATTTGAGGATTTGAGTCCAAACTTGGGGATTTTTCCCCAACACCCTCAAAGGTAACCTGACTCTTTGTTAATTTTTTTTTTCATTTCGGTTTATGGATTCTCTAGTACTCAAAACCCCAAATTACAAGTTCCACCCTTGATTTTGGTGCAAGGTTCTGGCAAGATTTTGTTGGTTTACGACTCCAGTATGGAAACATGTAATTCAAAGGGTTCTTGCCCAACTAAATTCCTCTTTTGTTTCTTACAAATTTGTTCGATTACAACCCCTATATATGTGTGCACTCTAGAATTGGTTGTGGTTCCTTGTGGATTCAACCCATAGATGATTACAACCATTTCTTTGGTTCAAATTTCCTTTGATGTTTACTTGTCATATAGTCTTTAGTTTAGTATTCATTGCGCAGAGACTGCATTTAGTATTTCTGTAATTCTTGGTTTACCTCTATATTCATGTGGCAACTCACTAACATCTTAAGCTTTGTGTGTGTATAGGGTCAGAGAGCTAGTCATTGTAGCCTGCAACATGTATGTTATACCTCCCCATTTCATTGGCTCCTTGTCAATTTCCTATTGTAACGAATGGGGATTTCTAACCCCAGTTAGTATTGTGTTGTAGGTACTTTATAGAATTGTAGAGAGGGAGTTCGACTGGAATTTAGCTCCTTTTTCAACCCTTGATGGTCACTCTCTTTGGCATACATCAATCCTTATCAAAGTTCATTTCCTGGGTTCCAAATACTAGGTTTTAGCATGATGTGATTTGTAATTTGCAACTCGATTTAGGGTTTTCTACAGAAATTGTTCCAAAAAATCTTCTTGAGGGTTATGTAGCCCATGTTTGGCATCGATGTGACCTATGTTATTTTAAATAATATGACATGTGGCCTTGTATGCTTTATGGCATAATGTTAACTAGATATAATGTACTTATATATAAGAAATATATATATATATAATATAAGAGATAATATATAATATATATATATATATATATTATATATTATTATATATATATATATATATATATATATATATATATATATATTATATATATATATATATATATATATTATATATATATAATATATATATATACATATATATATATATAGAAGATATATATACTATGGTTTTCTGGCATGATTACAGTACTCTAATTATAAATTCTATGTATTGTTTTTTCCTAGTCATTCCTTCGAATATTAAAGTTTATGGTTGCAACCCGTATGGATTTATGTGAATGGATTATTATTGTGGCTCCGTTTATTTCTTACTTCGATGATGGGTTAGTTTTATAGACACCTCCCGTTTTGTTTCCATTTCATTTATATGTATATATGTGGTTTTATTCTATATTGAAGTACTTCCCAGGATTTATTGTTATAAAAGCTTCGTGGAAAGAGTTAACTTGTACTATATCCTATTTATAGCACTTGTGCTTTCTTCTCTACAAATTTTTTGTTCAAGTAACTAAAATTTCTATCCAAGTGGATGTTGGTGGCCACCTACATATTCCACTTGGAACCCCACCATCATCTCTTTTAGTTTTTCAGTTTCCTCAGTTGTAGCAATATTTACTATTTTTGGCAGTTTTTTGGTCGTCAACTTCCCGAGCCATTTTGAAGCCATAAATGATGTTTTTTAGGAAAATATGGGTTATGTTAGCACTTGAAATTTCACCTCAGGCTGAGACAGGTAAACCTCAAGGCTACATCAAACCATTTAGCCTCGTAGCTAGCCCTACGGGGCAGGAGAAGGCTCTCACTCCAGTCTATTCATAAGAATCCTTCAATGGAATGAGGATGATCAATAGCTCACCATTTAGTTTATTACGGCTTACCGTAATTATGCCACATACAAAACCGTATTAATAGTCTGGGCCAGGGATACCGAAGGGTTGATTTGGGGATTTAGGGTTTTTGGTGCAAATTGAGGGGATGGGCAATAGTTGTTGTGATTTATATTATGAGGTGGTCGGGGGATTGGACACAGTTTGACTGGCAGGGTTTCTTTGGGACTGAGGTAGGAGACAGTATTGATGCCTTTGATTGAGGTGGAAGTGGATATAGAGAAGATACAGGTGAGGAGTTAAAGGAGAGCAAACAATAACTTTGAATTCTTCCCTAATAACAAGAGGGAAAACATTGATCATTCACGCAAGACTTAGAAGAAGCTATGAGCTATGACAGGCTCATGAATTTCTTCTCTTAACACTGTCAGTTTGCTTAATGTGGCAGAAGGAAAAGAAGGAAATGATTCACATAACACACTACAGGTACAATAGAGAAACACACCATCAATACATGTAACCACAAGAATCCAAAAAAGGACTGCAAAACCCTGGTCTTCCTTAGCCAAAAATTGCAGAGATACAGTGAAATAATACAATGATAGCTTCTCCCTCAAGAGTCCAACCAATTGTTTGTTTCGCTGCTCTAAATAATTAATTATCCATTTTTCCATTAGCAACTTCGTGTGCAGTGACTCATTCTCGGTCCTTTGCTCTCGGATGATATCCTTGAGCTCTGAGCCAGGAGAACCGGCGTCAAGATCAATAACTGGATCACCTGACAATCCCTTCATTCATGGGCTGCTTGCCCCTCTTTGATACCTGTGCTACTGTCAGAAGCGAGGCCCCTTCCACCTGGTGTGGAGATAACACTCACGGTGCTGATGAAGAAGGCGAGACCCCTTCCACCCTGTGTGGAGAAAGTACTCGCCGAGCTACTACAAATAAGGCCCTCTGGCCTCTCTGTTAAGTAACCAAAGGTGGGGAGCTGACATGGCTAATGACGGGGATGTCATGCTGCTGAGATGGTCCTCCCTCCTCGTGAACAACCTCAGGATGTGGTAGGGGTAATGGTGTGAAAAGTTCACGAGAGATGAACTCCTCCCATGAGATGCCTCGCTGAGCCAACTGGTGTAATACTACAAGCTGAATCAAACCATAATGGTAAAGGCTCCTATACTGCTGTGCCGGGCTCTTTCTCTGCATTATGGACACCATCCTCTCAATGTTCTGATAGAAGAAAATAGGGATATTCATCATCCGTACCCATGTGAAGTGCATCAATGTGCGGATATGGTACGAATATATTTGTGAAAATCTGCCCTCACAGGTAAAATAGCGCATGATGAGCCTCATCATGGGAGCATACTCACGCTTGAGAAATCTGAATGGAAACACACCTGTCAATAGTCTCATGAATGCTGGTCTAATAAAAGGCTCAACCTTAACAGTGTCCAACACCTTCGCTTGTTTCATACCTCCCCGACATTAGGTATCCCTGTAGCCTGTGAAATCACCTCAGGTGTCAAAATAAAGTCCACCCCGGCAAGGTTGACATGTCCATCATGTAAGTGTAAAACAAATAGGTGAGCCAACTCTCTGTGGTGATGAATCCGAGAGATCCTCTCGCAAAACTCATAGCAAGACATGTACTAAAAACATGAGACTGCCATAGGACAAGCCTGTAAATCTGTCAAAGAGGTGGGCTCCTCTCTCCTGTGATGATCGCCTTTTCCCTTTTGAGGCCTCCTCTGTACCTCAATTTCTGAAGCTGATACCTGGTCATCACTCTGCTCATAGGTTTCAGTTTCTGACATTGTTTAGGAAGCAGAGTGGCCAAAATGTCCTACTGTTTCTGCCTGCAAAATGTTGATTTATATATTGTTTCAAGGGGACAAGGAACATGAGGAGAATGTTAGGGGAGGGGCACTTTTAAAGGGAACATGGGAATGAATATATAAAACAGGGATTTTAAGGGAAAAACATGGCAACAATTATTGCATATGCATCATGATATATATTTTTTACATTGGCATCATGAGGGGTAGGGTTTAAGGTTCTTATCAAATTTGGAAGGGGAATTTAAATGATAAGGAATATGTAATGGGAGGCGGACAATAGGAAATAAAATGGGATACCTCAAAACAGCATAATAAACCCTAGCAAGTTTGACAATTTCATACTCAAAGCAACAATTTTGACAATTTCATACCCACAGCAGCAATGGAGCTTTTACTTGTAAAATGAAGACCTTTAAAAACACAATTATGATCTTGTTGAACTGTAGCAAGCAATAATTTTTCATGCTTTGAGGGCCTACCTTACAAAATCTGGCAAATCGTGGTTCCTTAGCAGGCTGCTGGCGATTTTGTGTAAATGATGTGTTGATGGGTCGCGTTCATTGCCCAACAAGTCTCACTCTCCTGACGAGTCGCGCCCAT
>APFE031462776.1:12901-28528 GCA_000404065.3 Pinus taeda
GGATATAGACAAGGTTTTGGATATAGATGAATCAGGGTTTGGATAGACAGTGAGTGATTGGATATAGACGAGGCCTTGGATAGACAGTGATTGGATATAGATGGGGTTTTTGGATATAGATGGGTTGGGTCTTGGATAGACAGTGAGTGATTGGATATAGACGGGGTCTTGGATAGACAGTGATTGGATATAGACGGAGTCTTGGATAGACAAGGGCTAGATTAAAGCACTCCTTGATAGGTGATATATTAAACATTGCAGACACTCCTTGATAGGTGATATATTAAACATAATGAAAATAGAATCTTCTTAAACTTACTAAAAATTGTCTTTATACTATTGTTAAAACTAACTATTTATTTAATTACACTTTGAGAAAATATATTGAATATAATGAAAATATAATCCTCTTAAACTAACTAAAAATAATGTTTCTATACTATTGTTGAAAGTAACCTAACCATTCATTATTACACTTTAAAATGTTCATTAAGTAAAAAATTATTAATTTTGTAATTACTTAATCATAAGGTTAAAAAATAAAATACTTTGATATAACAATTTGATACAACAATTTAAAATTATATAAAATAACTAGAGCCATCACTCAGTGATGTCTTTATTCCATTAATAATTTCTTTAGAGATTTCTTAAAAAAAAATGAATCTTAATAGGTTTATATGAATCGGCCATTATGCCATTGTTGGAATTTACAACTCATTACACCACCATAAAATGCGATAGATAAGAAAGAAAACTATTTTATTAATTACATGATATAAAATTGAAAATTAAAAATATTTTAAAATTATATAACCTAACCAAAGTCATAAATTAGTTAATGCCTTTATGTCTTGGTGATATATTTGGCACATAGTTAATAAGTTATTTAAAACTTTGTAATATTTTGATAGAAAATTAATAGATTTATATAAAGAGTTACTATTCGAATTTATAATTCATTATTACATTTTTAAAATGTGATTAATAAGAAAAATAACTATTTTATTAATTATCTAATTATAAATTTAAAAAATAAACACATTTTAAATTAACCATTTAAAATTATATAAACTAATTGAGAGTCATAATTTGGTAATGTCTTTATCTCATTATTAGTCCTTGTCGTTCTGGCATGCGACTATAGTAATCGGAAATGAGCACTTTAGCATTATACGCACTGCTTTTATTAGTCCCTTATCAACTATAAACAACGTTTGCAAACATATATTGATTTATGATGTTATTTGGCCTCTTCCCGAGGACCAAAGCTAATCCGAAGCTAAAACAATGGGTTATAAATTTTTGTTTGCTTCATATTTTGAAACTCCTAAAAATACTACCTAATCTAATGTGGGCATTAGTCGTAGACGTTAAATGTTATCTCAACTAAGCTCTGGTAAGGCAACATATAAGGCAACAACATGCTTAAAGCAAACATATAAGGCAGCAGGTTGTTGGCTACACCACCATCTGCATGTACTACTTGTCAGCCATATAAGGCAACAGGTCGCTGGCCACACCACCATCTGCATGTACTACTTGTCAGCCAGATATTAAGGCTTCCTTACAGGCAATCCATGTATGTTCTGGTCTGGGGCGAAATTGGTTTCTCTGGGCATACAATATTCCGAGAGGGAGCATTCTGATTCCGGAAAGCAACTCAAGGTATACAATATTCTAAGAGGGAGCATTCTGATTCCGGAAAGCAGCTCAGGACCGAAACCGAATGAGAGCAAGCTGCAGTGTAATTTGCTAAGAGGAATTTGCGGGATTCCCTCTTGCCCAGGAGGGAGCTGCAGTGTAATTCCTCAAGTCCCCACTGTATGGAATCCATGTAGGTAAAGACTGTATGGAAATATGTTATTAGTAGCCCAGTCAACCACTTTGCTAATAATTTATTGCTTTGAGTTGAGAATAGATTTTTCCTACTGAACCATGGCTTGCCTACAGTATTCCGAGAGAGAGAATTTTGATTCCGGAAAGCAGCTCAAGGTATACAATATTCTGAGAGGGAGCATTCTGATTTCGGAAAGCAGCTCAGGACCGAAACCGAATGAGGTGAGCTACAATGTAATTTGCTCAGAAGAATTTGCGGGATTTCCTCTTGCCCAAGAGGGAGATGCAGTGTAATTCCTCAAGTCCCCACTGTATGGAATCTGCATAGGTAAGACTGTATGGAAATATGTTATTAGTAGCCCAGTCAACCACTTTGCTAATAATGTAATTCTTTGAGTTGAGAATAGATTTTTCCTACTGAACCATGCCTTGCCTTCTTAGAATGTTTCTCTATAATTGGTGGACTTTCTTTATGCTGAGTTGCATTGCCTTGCATCTGCATATTGTAAATATTGTAAATAAAATGAGTCCCATATTACACTATTGGTTCTGGCCATAAGAATAACAAAGGGTATGAGTAGAATATGATGTACATCTGATACATTTTGGTGGATTTCCCCATAATTTCCCCTCGCCAGAACTAATTCTTCGATCTTTTCTGCAAAACAATGAATCACATAATGCAAAGACCCAAATCTAAAATTATAACTTAGTAGAAAGAATTTGGAATTTTTAAAGATCGGTTGTCATTATTACATTCAATACAATATTTTTCTGTATATTTGAATGAGTCATTTTTACATCAAATACAATATTTTTTTGTATATTTGAATAAATTTGTCTAGTCAAGAAACGAATTATTCAACAAACCATTCTGGCTAAAATCTTTTGGTAAGTAATAAAAAAAATACTAATTAATAAAAAGGACTACCTTGTAAAAGAAGTCTGGAAGCTCTAGACTATTGAGAGATGAAGATGAGCAGGAAGATCAGAGCGAGGATGGAAGAAATGTCTGCACGCCCAAAACTCCCCATATTTGACATTTGAGATAATGAATGAATGAATCAAAAAGTGGTTGTTTTCTCCCCTTTCATATTTTCAGCGATCCAGAACATGCGGAGAGTGTGTGGCAGAATTATGAAGAGAAAAACGACAACATTGGTATTGTTTATGGTAAATGCAGCCCGTATAACGTGCTCTGGTGAGCTGGAAACGATCCGGGAAATGTCACACGTGAATGCGAATATGGTGATAACAGCGCAAACTTCCACCTACTTGTGTCTTGTAACTCCAAATTGCACTGTCTTGGCCTACTCTGGTCTGATTCTCTTCCAGCATGAGACCTACCCTTCTTAAGCCTTCCTTCTTAGATAAGCTTTCTTAGATGAATGAGGGAGTCTGACTGTGCATAGAGGGAGTCTGACTATGTATAGTCTCTCGTTGGATTTCTCTATTGTGTCTAACCTGAAATATACTCTTTGGCAACTCAGTGACGAAACGAAAACATGAACTATGAATTCCCTTTATCCAAAATCTTAAATTAGAGTGTCTGCATTGTGTTGTCATCATGCATGTTAGGTTATCGCATGATAGACAAGCGGTAGGATCGTTGGCCCACATTGTCAGACAACGAGTAAAATCATTAGCCCACACGAGCAGACAGGTGGACAGTCAGAAAAGTGGTGATTTATATGCGATGATTACAAATCTTTGTATGTTACATGTTTGCATGTATTCCACGTGCCTTTTGGAAACATGTATTGCACGTGCCTTTTGGAAAGCTCTAACAAGATGTTGAGGTGTCCACAACATGGCTTCTAATAGGATTTTGAGGTGTCCGAACATCTACAATCTCTTCCTATTCTTGGCTTGGTTTCTGGTGGTTTCTTTCTGGTCATCTATACTTTTGTTATCCCCTCATAATTATTGTTATTATTTCTTCCTGTAAGCTTAAATGGTTTTTATTTCTCCCTGTAAACTTATTTTCTATGGTTTCATTTTCACGTTTTAGTCAGTTTCATCAGAGGATTTACAGAAGCTGAGGAGGCAGAGCAACCGAGGACAAATCTCTAACAAATCGTAAGTAATTTGTGGTCCTTTTTTTGGTTGCTTAATTCAATTAAAGTTCAGAGGAATTATTTGATGCTTTTGCAATTCAATTGATCTCTAGAGGATTTATTTGATGGCTTCGCAATTCAATTGAATTAAACAGTAGAGGATTTATATTTGTTTTTGTTTCGATTTATAGGAAGCGATCGACCAGTGCGCTCTGCGTTTTCATCGCATTGTGAGACAGGGGATGTGCGTTGATGTGACAGGTTATCAATTCATTTCGAGTACCAAATTTACATTGCTTCCAATTTTGGTTTAAAGGAAGCACGACTATTTTTTATTTATTTTATAGTGATTTCGCTGCAAATATGATGGATGTTTTGTTTAATGGCATGGGTGATATATGTTAATTTCATTTTCCAATGAATGTAATTTTTGGGGGTTTGACAGATTAGAGAAATGCGGACACCAATTCGTAGAATGTTATACTCGTTAGGTAATTGATTTTACACTGGTAGTAATCAAGAATATTTTAACAAAATAGACCAACAACATGAAGTTATTTTAAAATTTTGTAAGTGTATCAGGTTATTTAATTCTTTGATTTTAAAGCTTTTGTTTATTATAAAACTATTGTTATTTTTTTTCTTTAAAATGGAATGGCACTCACTTTCTTTCTTTTTCCTAAACATTTTAATTGCCCATCAAATTGAATTACACTTTCTTTCATTATTTTTCTTGAAAATTTAATATGCACATCTTTATCTTAAATATTATTAAATAAACTTTTTCCAACTTGATTTTTCAATTTTCCATTTCCTTTTACCTGTAGACGTTTACCCTCTTTTAAGGCCGTGTGTTTTCGTTCCCAAGGCGTATATAAAACTCTAATTATTATGCAAGCTTACAACCTACACCTCTATTCCTTTTAAAACTTTAACTATTATGTAAAATTGCAACGTGCTTTTATGGATGACAATGGTAGAAAAAAGTGTAGAAGAAAGCAGCTTGACGATGCTCCTCTTCCCTCTATAGTTATGCAGGCTGATTGTAACTCAATTAATTGAGATCAAGTTAATTTAATTGAGTTTCATAGAGTAGAAACTCAATTAATGCCCGACTTCTTAGAGTCGAATCAGCTTGAGATTTGTGTTCCACTGTTAGATGAGCCAACCTTTCCGTCTACCTGCTGAGGTCAATTGAGTTTTTCATGCAATGTGAGTGCTATTATATCTGTAACTTTTACTTTTATTGTTTGGATTTACAAATAATTGATTTATGCAAAAAAAAAAAAAAAAAAACTTTGGTTATTTTTAACAGGACCAGCTCTCACAATTTGCAGGTATGTATGCAGATCATGCAGAGGGACGTTCAGTTGTTCCAGATTAATGTAATGATCATTTGTTCAAGATTAATGTATGAAAAGCTTGCAGCCCATCATTAGGAGGATCGATCTATGAATCAATTGGTGAAAGTACGCACAGAAATAGCTTCCTTCCCGGTACGCACCCCACCCATCATTTTTCCTGTAGGCTCTGTATTATCGTACATTGCACTCTACCATGCCGTGAATTTTTTTTATTAAAACTTGGAAATTATTTAGAGTTTTGCTAGGGTTTACTATTTAAAAAATTCAATGGTTGGAATCTATTATTATTTTTATTTTAGCAAAAAGTAGGATTAGTTTAACTTTGGCTAAGAATATATACCATGTGCAATGCAGAGGTTCTGAGGTGAGTCAGTGTGTAGAGCTTGAAGTGGTAGACGGAATTCCACTACCACCTTTCTAGGCTTCTTTTCATTATGTTTTTTTTGGTGATCCACAACTTTTTCTTCCTCTGTACCTTGCTCAGATCACTGCTAATGAAGGGCCAGGACTACCAATCTACTCCTATTATTCCTACTATTTAAGAGAATCTCAAAAATTCCTAATCCTTATAATAAAAGAGAATATAACCTAATTCACAAACGTTGTTTAATGGAACAAATTAGGGTCACTTTTCATAGATCTATTGGGCCTATAACATGTCACATGGGGTCGACGCTCGGATGGATTAAGCCTTCAGAATAAGTGGTGGACAGAATGCCAAGTTCGCAACCTTTTCTTTTTACTATGTTGAAACAATAGCTCTTTATCATTGATCATTACTACCCGAACAAGGAGGTCCTAAACCGCATAAGAGCTCCCTAGACGAAAAGTTTCGGGCTGCTCAATTGCTCCCCTACAAGTAGTTCCTGAACCGGCACAAATTCCATATAACATCTATAAAAGTAAGAAAGAAGAGTCGTAGTCTTAAACTTAGTTCCATGGACACTATAGTTCAAGCTAGATGCAGTAGAGACTATTAGCCGTAGAGTTGCTAACCTTATCAGGGTTATGATTTCTCCTACCAAGGTTATAAATCTTGATGAAATATAAGTATTATTTTTATCTAGGATCTTCTCTTGTGCTTATTAATTTAGTTTAATTTCTAGTCCTTTCTAATATATATTTGGTATAAAACATTTCCTTGTAATAGACCTTTTTCTATGTCTAAATTATAATAAAGTAAATTATTTTCCTTTTCTCAAATTATGTGAGCCATGTGATGATGATGGCTCTAACGATAATGGTTGCCATTAACTACGTTTCCTTTAAGTTTCATATAATAATTATATTTAACTAGGATGGAATCTATGACAATATTTTTATGCCAAACATATGTCTTAAAATGACAAGTTGTCCTTAAAGTTTCAGGATAAAAGGCATATTTTCTCGGTGAATAAGTAGAACTATGGAAACCTATGGAATTAAGTTATTATGTAAGTTGGCATAGCATTATTATGTAAGTTTTTGATCCTCGCAACTTTTGTTCCTATTCTTTAAATGCAGGTTTTGATCAAGGGCCTCAATTCCTTAATGAAATACAAGTTCTGATATGTGAGTAGACATAATGATTATAGTTCTTTAATCATCCATCATATGCTTCTTGCAGTCCTCTCACATTATTTCAAGCCCACCTAGTTTATCCAGCTCTCTTTTCATTTGTTCAACTCACAGAACAGTAACTGCAAGTTTTTAATTTGACACGTTCAAGATTCAACCTTGGAATTGATAACTACAGTTTCTGTTCTGAGGCTATTTGATCCTCTTCAAGTCTTCAGGTCCTTCAAGGGCAGGGACTAGCTGCCACGCAACCCCCCTTGTTATTTAGTTGTTTTTAAATTTTTAAATTAAAAATTATTATTATTACATTTTTATATATATCATAGTATTGTTTATATATTAGTATGTCTTGAGTTGGTAGTTTGTGTAGTTAGAAATATGGTTTGTTCTCACATCTATCGAGCTTCAATTTCAAGGGATTCAAGGGATATGTTTAGCTTGTTGTGATCAAACTATAACCTCTTGATTTTTGTTAAGTCATAAATTAGGTATCTCTGACTTTAGATTTATCTGACTTGCAGTTTGTTGGATTATAGGCCTCCTCAAATTACTTCATTTTACAAATTCACCCATGATTTCAAAAAATACAAAAACAAAACGGAAATTAAAAATAAAAATAAAAACATTGCATTTCATAATAAGTCCCATGGAGAGTTTTGATAAAGGAACACTAGATCTCGGAAATAACTGCGTCGAACACAAATGTTGGCTATTCCTCAACCATCAATGTCCCAATATGTTCTAGTAGAACCTACAAGTACTTGTTGAAAAAACATGTTTTTAGCACCACTTAAACTCCCATTTACCAAAATAAGTAGGTCATGTTCCCTTGAGTAACATAACTCCACTTTAAACACTTCATAGCAAATTATGGCTAAGAGAAATTCCATTGTACACGACTATCAAAAGATCCATCTTAACCATGAATTTAGTAAGCGCCGAGAGGGATCAAATCTCTCAAACTGCAAACTGCGAACCTCTTTTAGAGTATAAAACTTGGAAAAAAGATTCGATGCCCCAGAAGTTACGAATTCATGGTTAAGATGCATCTATACTCCCTCTCTTACTATATATATAATATAATATATATATATATATATATATAGACACATGTGTAATTTTTCATTTCTTCACTTGAATTTTTTGAATGCATAAATGGACTTGGCGCCTTAAAAAAATTTCTTTGAAACGTGGATTGGGTACAATGCTAACTTTTAAACATAATTAACTAAAATATACTTTGGTCAAGAATATAAAATAGTGAGATTATTTGAAATGTTTTAACTATAAAATTTATTTCTTACAATATAATATATATAATATATATATATATATATATATATATATATATATATAATTGACATTGAAATATTTTACTTCACATGAGTATTGATGATTTGAATTTAAACAGGAACGCAACAAATTACAGAGAACCATAAATACAAAAATGCGACAGAAATATTACTTCATTTCATTTATGTGAAATACATGAAATATGCTTACAAACATAATAGAAATAAGACTAGCTTGGACGATGGTAGCTTATCTCTGAGAAGAGATGTGGCAGCTATGTGCCTCTGAACTTCGTTACAATGAGGCTCAAGGACTTTTTTATTATTGAACAATAAAAGAAACTCTAAAAAACCAAAGCCCTAACTCGAGGAGATGTAACACCAAGAGTTTATGGGCCCCGTTGGGATTAATTGGACAGCGAATTTTTCGGGGTCATGACTTGGTCATATTATCTCTGTTTGATGCGCATGATACCTCGTTGGAAAGATTTCTCTGAGGACTACAACGGAAAAGATGGTATTGGACAAAAATATTGTTGATACAAGTTTCCAAAAAAACGTCATTTAAGGCCTCAAAATGGCACCGGAAGTTTAGGACCCGAAAAACTACTAAAAATAGTAAATTGTACTACAATTAAGGAAACTAAAAAATTGAAAGAGATAGTTGTGGGGATCCGTGTGGAATAGGCGGGTGACCACCAACATCCACCGGGATCATTTCTCCCCCCTTAGAAAGCAATGGTCCCCATTGCGTTGAGTGCCTCCATGAGATGGGGAAACTTCTGTTGAACTTGGTCCCTAGTGAGTTGTTTAGCAATCTCTGATGTGTCCAGTAATAGTGGGAAGCATGTTCGAGGGCGGTCCACATTGAACACTACCAGCAAGCCCAAGGAATGGGGGAATGTTGTGCTTCAAAGCATTGTTTCCCACAACCTTGGTAATGGTGTAAGGACCATATTGAAGTGGTATGATCTTCTGATGGGCTCTTGCAAGGCGTTCTTTCCGCATATGAAACTAGGCTTTGTTGCCCACTTGAAACTTGTGTGGCACCCGATGTTGATCATGTCGCTACTTGTACTTGGCATTTTCCCGAATCGAGCAACAATATATCGACCCGTTTGGTAGAGGTGCTCCAGGAGTCGAATCGAACGGATGTTTGACCTGATAGTGCAACGATACCCTTGTGGGTGTAGAGAAGATGTCCCTATTTTCATGATCGTATCCACCTACTTTTGCTGCGTGGAGGAACCCTTCCCAGGGTCCATGGATGTGGCTACAATCTTCTCCTTGTTTTGAGAGTGAACCAGAAAGAAAGAAAATAAATTTCCTAGTCTCGGAGATGATCTTATTGCATTTCTTAGTAGAGATCAAAGAGGTGGTGGTAGGTGGGGCTACCTCCGGTATCTTGTATAATGAATAAACCAAAGAAATAATAACAGCGTGAAATATTGACTCATACATAGCATGTCGCTTCCATGAGTATGGTTGGTCTAATAATACATCACAAACATTTAGAGGTGCAACATCACATAATACCTCATCTATGAAGGGCTTGATGCTGTAGGGAAGGCGGCATTGTTGGCGGACTCGGAGATCTCGTCCTTAGTGAAGCCACCCGATATTGTATGGTTGCAGGTGTGGCGTAGTCAGTAGGCTCAACCACTTCATGACCTCTGCTGAAATGAGGTTCTTTTGGCTCCCACTGTCAATAATGAATTGCAACGGCGAACCCTTCCCCCACATTTGTGAGTGGAAAATACGCTCCCCCTCCTCTAGATCTTCGAGCTCATTCCTCTGGATCTTGGCGTTGGAAACAATGGCACTGGGCTCTGCGTCAATGATCCCTTTTTCATTCTTCTTGTCGGGTTCTGACTCAGGGTCAGAACATGCATCTGATTCTGAAGCCTTCAACTCAGCGACCAGCCACTACTTGGTCCGACACTCACTTGTGTTGTGAGTGGGGCTCTTATGGAACTCACACCACTTTCCTGTGTCCTCCTTTGACTTCGTGGTGTTGTTCTTTTCTTGTGGCTTCAACAAGTTGTCTTGGGTCACATCGTCTTTCCTTTGTCCTTGGTGTTGCAGTTTGGAGAGGCCTTTCCCTTGCTTCGAATTCGCAGATCCAGAGTCTCAATTCTTCTGTTTAAACTTCTGTTCGATTTTGACAGCGTAACAATACGTCGTGCCGAGCAAGGAGATGTCCAGGAACTCCATCTCATTCTGGATGTACATGTGTAGGCAGTGGCTGTATTTGAGTGCCAAATTCCGCTCAAAATCCTTTATACCCAACTTTGTGCGAAGGGTATGAAAAATATTTATGAACTCCGGCACATCTTGGTCCCTCCCTGTCGTAGTGTGGTCCACTCTATGTATTTATCCTCATAACTTCCAACAGGGTAGTAATGCTCCTTGATGGCACCCAGAATGAATTCCAAGCAGATGAGGATGAAAACAGTGTGCTCGTACTTTCATCGTTCTGCTCGCAGTAGGTTTCCCACCAATCCTTGACGTGGGGCGTTGCTTTGAGAAGTGCAAAAGTGATCTTTTCCCAGCTGGAAAAAGCATAAACAAAAAAATAACCTTCTAGTAGATTTAACCATTTATCTACGACATATGCGTCTATCTGACCCTTGAATATGGGGATTTCAAAGTTAACTTGTACCTTAAAGGGTGTGGCGTTTCCAGAGTAGCTGTTGGAAGCAAATGCATCGCCCTTGGGTAGCCGCTGAAAGATCTGGGCAAAGTTTGATTTTGGCAAAGTTTTCCATCATCGCATTCCTTTGCCGCTTGAGGGCTTCTTCGAGCAAGATTTTGATAAGGTCTCCTGCCCTCTCATCTTTCTTCTCATCCACCATGGGACGTCGTCGAGATTTGTGAGACTGGTCTTGCAAAAGTTCGACCAATTCAAACCCTAACTCCTTATATCCCGACCTCGTTGGGGACATGCAAAGAAAAACAGAGAAAAAATGAACCGCTCTGATACCACTGATCTAAATTTAAATAGAAATGCAACAAATTACAGAGATGCAACATAAATATTACTTCATTTCATTAATGTAAAACACTGAAATATGCTTACAAACAAAATGGATATAAGACTAGCTCGATCGATGTTAGTTTATCTCTGGGAAAAGATGTGGCTACATGCCTCTGACTTGTGTTACAATGAGGCTCAAGAGCCTTTTTATTATTGACCAATAAGAGCAAACCCTAAACAACCAAAACCCTAACCCAAAGAAATGTAACACCAAGGGTTTACGGACTTCGTTGGGGTTAGTTGGACAGCGAACTTCCGGAGATCGTGACTTGGTCATATTATCTTTCTTTGATGCGCATGATACCCTGTTGGAAAGATCTCTCCGAGGACTACGACGGATAAAAACGATTTTGGATAGAAAATCATTGGTAAAAAATTGCCAAAAAAAACATGGTTTAAGGCCTCCAAACAGCATTGGAAGTTTAAGACCCGAAAAACTGTGAAAAATAGTAAACTATGCTACAATTAAAGAAACTGAAAAACTAAGAGACAGTTGTGGGGTCTAGGCAGGGGTCCACCAACATCCACTTAAATCAATTGAAATATTTTATTTGTTATTTTTTTTCAGGGCAATATAAAAATATGTAAATTGATTATTTATGGTTTTGAGTGAAATATTTTGGACTCTATTATGTTTCATAATTAGTTGTAATATCAAAAATGAATTGAGTTCATGATATCTTTAATTAAAATTAACCAAACATATATATTCATTTTTACTTGTATTATAGCCATCATTTTTTATTTATACCAACATAGATCCATAGGTCCATCTTAAATACGGATCTAAGATGAGCCAAGAGAAATCCAATTTCTTCACATGCAAATTTTTTATGAGCGGACATTATTTAAATATTTTGTATAGTTATTTATTTATTTTTATTTTTAGATTTTTTTTTAATTTTTATTTTGACCAACATGAGCAAAATTTCAATTTTGGTGACGAACAGAGATCATTGGACAAACATCTTTACACATCATACTAAGCTGTAGAATGAGCCTCTCATCTCAAAAATCATTTATTTTTAAACATCCTTACATATCATACTAGGCTGTAGAATAAGCGTCTCAACTCAAAAATCATTTATTTTTATTTTAAAAGAGACACCCGTCAACACTATATTGAACATGAACAAAACACTATGGCATTCATTTTTATTTTTATTATAGCCAATATTTTTTATTTAAAAAATAATTTATTTTTATTTTAAAATAGACACATTTCAACACTACATTAAACAGAGCCCTAAATAAACATTAACAAAACGCTGTGTAAAATACCTCCCAGCACAACGATAAAGTAAACTATATAGAACAATAATGTAAACTAAATACAACAAAGCACTCTATTCTAACATCGAAAGTGTTTCCCTTGGCACAATATTGTCATATGCCATGCTACATTTTTTGAATTGATGTTAACCAATTTTTCGATAAACAAAGACTATCGTGCTAGTGGGACTCAGCATTTAGGAAAATGTCCACGGCTGACAAGTGTTATTGACAGACCTCAACGAATGTTGGCTATCACTCTATTCTAACATCCAAAGTGTTTCCCTTGGCATAATATTATCATATGCCATGCTACCTTTTTTGGATTAACATTAACCCATTTTTCGATAAACAAAGACTATTGTGCTGCTGGGACTACTCGCAGCATTAAAGAAACTGTCCATCCACGGCTGACAAGTGTTACCGACAGACCGCAACGGAAATTGGTATTGAGAAATTGGTCCCAATACCAGCAAGAATTAAACCCCCTTGGTCGATTTGAGCATCTTATTTTAGTCACAAATGAGAAAGAAATTGAGTTCTAAATGCTCTGGCTAATGTGCGAGTCCAGGAACAACCAGGAGAACCGTGTTTTGCAACAAAATAGGAGAATTCAGAGATTTCCAAGGTAAAACACGATGAAGAGTTCCAAGAATAATACTACCCGTACATGTCACAAAGCGTTTTGAACAAATGATGGAAAGAGGCAAGTAATGTGTATGCCTCGACAGGCCCTTCATGTAAATCAATTCCATCTAAGGAGAGGAGACAGGAATGTATGGGAGAGTAGAAACCAGGTCCAAAAGGAACTCTGTTTTAAATTCAAAGGAATTTTAACATACCAAGGCCACAAGTAATGCACCTAGTTGTAAGCTTTTCGGTGTACTGTTTAAGATTTGATCATGAAGTTATGGTTCTGTCCTTCGTGATGCCCACTCTCATTGGGGGAGGTAAGGAGAAATGAATGCAAATGGGGTGAGCTAGACTCTCCTGGGAAGAATCAGTAGAAACCAGGTCCAAAAGGGAACTATGTTGAAAATTCAAAGGAATTTTCACATACCAACGCCACAAGTAATACACCTAGTTGTAAGCTTTTCGGTGTACGGTTCAGATTTGACCGAGAGGTTTACGGTCATCTGTCCCTCGTGATGCCACTCTCAAGGAGAGATGTATGTAAATGGGGATGAGCTAGCCTCTTCCTGGGAGCATTATTTCACTGGCATACTAAACATTGGCAAGACGATTCAGCCATCATTCAGACGTCGCTTCAGATTTGTACCAAATGTTATTTTATTGGTCTCCAAAGTCGCTACAAGGAACAAGGAACCCAAATTTGACAAAAGTCTAGAGACATTACTTATTTACCCAATTTGTGCATAATAAATAGCAATTGATGCCTCCCCAAAATAAGAATCTATGTCCTATCCTAGGTGATTGAGGGAAGCCCACTCTACACTTCCGAAAATACCACCTGGCAGGGATTGTACCTTTGCATTATCTATGTATGTGACTGTTACTTCATATTTGTACCAAATGTTATTTTACTGGTCTCCAAGATCACTAGAGGGGCAGGGACAAGAAATTTGACGAAGTCGGGGCAGGGACAAGAAATTTGACGGAGTCCCCAATTCATGAATAGCAATGAGATGCATCTCAAAACAACGATATATAATTTAAGAGATAATTTTTTTGGCCTAAATCATATGATATTTCATTTGTTGACGCGTTTCGAACCAACCAGTGTGATTCATCGTCTGGACAAGTTGAAGAATCAGATCTAGATTGCAAGTTAAATAGACAGCGCAAAACATCCAACTGCTATAATTTTGATCGGGCAACAACTATATTGACTTAACAAAAGGCTATATTAGACTAGGGAACGGCTAGTTTGACCAAACTTAAGGAAGAGGGGCAAAATATTTTAAATAAAGTTAAAGATTTCAATAATTATTAAATTATTGATTAGTTACACTATTAAAAGTAAATGGGCACTATGAATTTATATAAAAGATATTAAAAACTCTATCTCGTCCTAGGGTTTCTTCCTCCCCCCCCGCCCCTTTGGACATCCTGGGGGCTTTTGTTTAATCTTTTCGAGTATTTATATATCGCTCGCTGCTTTATGTTCTCTCCTAGTTAGTGGGTTCCTCGTGTATTTAATTGTGATTATGTTCATTAAAAGATCAAAGGTATTAATCCAGTCTAACGAAGGTCCTTTACCCTTTTATGGTAATTATTTATTTAACTCATTATGTTATTAATAATGTATCTAGACTATGATATATTCTTAGGGCAATTTGTATTACAGTTATTGATATTTTATTTGTGATTGCTTCTTTTTAGTTACTTATTTTCAGCTATTTATTCTAAGGAATATAGCTTTTCTAGACAATTTGATCTCTTTTTAACATTATTAAAATAATATATATATATATATACTATATATATATATTTGATCTCTTTTTACATTATTAAAATAATATATAATATAATATATATATATTATAATTCTCGAAATAATAATTAATTTCCTCTTTTTATCTTTTAATAATAATATTAAGAATTAGTAAATTTAATAATTTTGTAAGCATATTAACTTACCTTTAATTAATAAATGAATTTAGATTATATATTTATTTATGTAAATGAAATCATTCTAACAATAATTAAATCTTTAAAATAACAATTAATATTATTGTATTAATAATTAAATATTTTTCCAACTAACCCTTAAGAATGGTATTAATAATTAGTAAAGTTAATAAGTTCATTAACATACCATCAATAAATAACTCATTTATATACTTAATCAAGATATTAATAAATGAATATAAAATATATATTTATTTATATATTGGAAATCATACAAACAATAAATAATTTAATAATAACCATTTAAATTAACCATCGGTATTGTTTTATTGATAATTACTTTCGATTAGTTAGTAAATGTACCTATCCTCTCTTTTTTCTAGAAATAGAATAATATAATATTGTAAAAATAATAATAAAATTAAATATAATTTTGGCGTGGGTCCTAGAGTCAAACTTAGCCGTTAGGTAGCTGTTGGAGTCTCTGCGCTGTCTATTTAACATGCTAGGCCTGATCTGTTTCTTCAACTTGTCCTGACGATGAACCACACTAGTTGGTTCGAAACGCGTCGACAAAAGTCTATTTCATGTGATCTACGCCGAAGCCTCTCTTATAA
>APFE031462776.1:28868-46143 GCA_000404065.3 Pinus taeda
CTTTTACTTTTTATTATAAATGTTTGTATAAATATCAATATTAAAATAAATTAATTTAAGAAAAATCTTTAAACATCTAAATTTTAATTATATTTATTTTATTATTTCAATGGTTTATTTAATTGTTAAAAAGTTGAATTATAATAAACCAATAAAAATATAAATATATTCTCATATAACAAATTCAATATATCTCCTATCCAAAATGTAGATTCAGTTAAACCTATCCCACACCTCAGCACGACTGCTGCAACCTGACAAGGGGTACCTTGTATGATCCAAAGCATGTGACACCCCATGGCCCCCCACACCTTGATTTCAAAAATAATGCTCCAGTCCCAGCACCCTTCCCACCAAAATCAGGAACCCTCCCTACATAGAAGGGAAAACTTAATCTCTAAAAAAGAATGGTGAAAGCCTATTTTATCTTTGGTGGAAAAATCAGATATTGCTTTGAAGAAGCCTACTCCCATCTTTGGTGGACAATCAAATATTGCTTTGAAGAAAGCATATTCATCTTTGGAAGACAAATCAGATAACGCTTAGATTTCAAGCCAAGCGAACAATCCATGTAATCATTTCAAAAATAATGCCCCTACCCAGCACCCTTTACACCAAAATCAGTAACCCTCCCTACAAAGAAGGGAACGCTTCATCTTAAAGAAAGGTGAAAGCCTATTCATCTTTGGTGGACAAATCAGATATTGCTTTGACGAAAGCCTGCTGCCTTTCGTGGACAAATCAAATATTACTTTGAAAAAAGCATATTCATCTTTGAAAGACAAATCAGATAACGCTTAGATTTCAAGCCAAGAGGGCAATCCATCTAATCATTTCAAAAATAATGCCCGTGTCCCAGCACCCTTCCCACCAAAATCAGTAACCCTCCCTACATAGAAGGGAACGCTTCATCTTAATAAAGAAAGGTGAAAGCAAAATTTATCTTTGGTGGACAAATCAGATATTGCTTTGAAGAAAGCCTATACTCCCTTCTGTGGTCGACAAATCAAATATTGCTTTGAGGAAAGTCTATTCATCTTTGGAAGACAAATCAGATAATGCTTAGATTTCAAGCCAAGAGGGCAAATCCACGTAATAATAGGAAGACTTCGAGTTCCAAAGTGCTTTTTATTTAAGAGTCGTTTAGAATTAAGAAGCGCAATCCATCAAATATTTATGTATATGCAAAAAGAAAGTCTAAAATCTGGCAAGCAAAATCAATCATAAATTTATGCATCAAGCTAAATAAAACTAAGCAAAGCCCTCCAGAGGAATTTTAGTGATGTGTACCCCACCTGAGAAGTCCAGTGAAATAATTAACTTAGATGCATTGCATGAAAAACATTACAAAACTAATGAAGTCCCTATCAATATTATAGATAGACTGCAGCAAAGATTTGAGTGTGCTTGATGAACATTGTGCAACGACGCTAGACTTTTTTTGTAAGTTTTGCCCATCTAATCACAATAAAATCCGGGTTGATACACAAAGGATGTACGAGTAGGAATTTCCAACACATCTTTCCTTTCTCAGTCCGAAGATCCATTACTGTACTATATATTTTCATAGATCACAAGTTTGTCAAGGTCCATGACTATAAACTTTGAATCAGAATCCTTGTAGCAAAATTCAGCTTAAGTGACTCGCATGTTGAACCAGAGAAAAAAAGATGCATGGCAAATATAAAAGGGCCAAAACCCAATCTAAGAACACCATTCCCCAGACATTAAGTTTATAAAGTCTAATGTGCATGTCCAGCCAAAATGTCTCACTAGGAGGTATGCTTCCATGTAAAACTATAAATAAAAACTTTTGATTTACATATGTACTTCCAAAGCTAAACACACGTCACACCTTTTCCTTGATCTAGTTGCTCCTAATTTGTACTTGTAAAGATTGCCTTTGTAGTTACTCCTAAATCTAATTGTACTTGTAAAGTATACGTCTACAGATTTATTTATTGCTAAAAATGCAACAGAAGATCCCTATCCCTTCTCCCCGGGGTATCAAATGATTAGAAACCCGCCCACACTGCGCAAAGAAAAACTTCAGGACACCATAAACAAACTCTTAATGGAAGTTACAACAACACATTAAATGAGAACTATCCAACTAAAACTTATTATTAACCATCCCCATTTAGATGTATAGTATTAGACAAGAATCCAATAATTTGTCAAGAGTCCAACAGCAAGACTAATGTTAATAATTCTAAAGAAACTTTGGTAATCCTAAACACCATGTCAAATAACACTTCCAGTTCTATGCGAAAAACAGGTTCCATCAGCATATACAGGGTTTCAAAACCCAAAAGAACAAAGTTAAAATAAGAAATGTTGCTAAGCAAACACCAAATTAGACTATCCAACTCTCATCATCTGCTGAAAGAACAGCATGGTTCATGTCCCGTAACAAAATATTGAGACAAATATTTCGAACTACCCCGAAATAATCATATTGTAAAATTGAAATACTTTGAACCTAAGAACTGGTCAAGCAAAGCAAAGTATAATTGCGCTGCAGAAACTCAATTTTATCAAAATCCTCCTATTCAATAATAATATAATATTATTCTGAATCAACTTCTCGCAGCTGACAACTACTCAAGCACCGACGAGTTCAGTCTCTACTTCAGCAGGTACCTCATCAACTGGCCTATCAACCTTGACTCCAACATCCTCAGAATAATCTCCATGTACCTCCATAAGCTTTCCAAGGTCAAATTTCGGTGCCTTCAAAATTTTAGCTTTCCTGATGAATACATTTTGCAGAGGATAAATTGAGGAAGTAGCTTTTTCAATCTCCCTCCCAATCACCTCAGGAATAAATTTTGCCACTAGCTCTTTCAGATCACATGAAGTAGCTTCACGTACCATGATCTCTCTCATTTTCCTACGAATCTGAGAACAGAAGCAAACAGATAATTTCCTTCTGAAAATGAAAACAAATGTAGAATAAATTATAACTAACAACAATGTATATATTCAATTGCATTCAACTATTCTATATTACCTGTCTTATTTGACTTGTTTGGGCATAGCATGTTCGCTTGACTTGATTGGGCCTCCTCTTTGTGAATCCAATGCAGAACATACGCAAACCATAGTTATCTGTTGTCTTAACATCCACGTGAGCTTCAATCAAAGTCTGCCACTTGCGGACCAGGGATCTAAGCTTATCAGTGGTGAAATCCATTCCCTGCAAATGGGTAAATAAAACTCACGTTAGACTACTTTCTTTTTTATTTACTCCGCTGTAATTTACGAAACAAAAAAACTGTAACGTGAACACCTTACCCAGAAATTAGTGAGGACATTCCTTCCCTGAACATCCTCTGCACGAAGCTTGATCTTTCTGTAAGCTTGATCTTCATCATTCTGAAGATCAGCTAGTGAAACCTCAAACACACGATGCTTAAGCCCTTCAGATGCAATCTACACAGAAAAAGAAACAATATCATGTTAAAGAAGGAAGCAAAGAAGAACGCAATTAAGCTACAATGGTGCTTGATTGGAGAAACTCCCAAATGCACATTTTTCTCTTATTCAGTGATCAACAATTTTCAGACAGGTCAGTCACATTGCCCCTTATATTTTCTTCATTGCAAATTTTAGAATCCAGAAATATATAGATTTTCATAGTCTGCAGATGTAGAAGTATCTACCGTCTAGATTGCATATAAAACAATACTATTTGTAAGTATGAAAAGCATCGTTCAAAGCTTACACTCACAAACAGATATCAGCAAACTGTCCTAGACACAAATCTAATTACCATAGTATCCAGTAAACATATTTGTCATTCACTTCTGACCGCTGCAATTTCGTCTTGATTGCCCAAATATTTCATTTAACATATTATGGACATTGATAATCCATCCAATAATTTTGAAGGCTAACGAGAATGTATGCTAGTTCAATAAGAAAATCAAGAGTAAAATTAAATGCTGCTAGAATATCGAACAAGGCTGTCATTTTTTGAAATACAAACATTGTACTATCTCAAATATAATTCATTATCAATGTTCGTTTGTCCTTGAATGAAAAGTAGATTGAAAATGAAGTTTTGAGAAAAGTGATTGGGATTACCATACCTTAGTACCCTGAGTCCGTGTAACAAGGGTCTTTCCAACTGTCCTTGTGTTAAAAGTAGAAGGAGCCTTCACATCATACCAATCCTTCTTTGAGAAGGGGTCGACACTGCACCGCATAAAAATGGATATGCGTTGAGTTACCCGAAAAATATTTCAATATATTGATAGTGTTGCTTGCAACAAATTACACGAACAATTCCGAACCAAAGAGCTGAGCAGACAAAACATTCTAATATCAGCAAGTCTCGAAAATTATAACAATCCAATTTCAACCAAAAGACAAAACGGTGGAAGAATCTCCAATCACTCTGATATGTGGGTCTATGCTTGGCCTTCAAAGAATCATTATGTTGTAGACACTAACGTCCATCTTCAGGCAACCTGTAACTCGCTATAAGGGCGAATAGTCTAACAAGCCATATTTTTGCTCTGAAGACAATGGGCACGATTTTGCAGAAATTTTTAAAAATCCGAGTTACAGCTGTCAAATTTCAGGATTATGGTTGTGACAGGAGCCTAGCCTTTGATGGTACTGAATCTATTTCCACCATCAAAAACAACAATTCAAACACTTCCAAAGTTCGATTTTTGTTGGATTTTTTGTGGCCTTGGTAGACAAAACCGGATTCCGGCAAGAAATAGCCATCCAGGCAAAATTGTGGCCTGGGTAGACAAAGCCCTATTAGGGTGGCTACACAGAAATACACGTACAAAGGTAAACAAGAGATGTTTTGTTAAAGCAGCTAGCTTTCCAAAAGTATTCATCATAAACACTAGTGACGCAATATTTAGATAGATTTAAGACATGTCCTTTTGTTTTAAAGAACTTCGTGAACTGCTTCGAGAATTTAATGACTTGGGTCGTTTATTGGTTGACATCCCCAGTCAGCTGTTGGTGGTTACACACATGCTTTCTTCTATTCATTCGTTGTTTTCTGCCCAGTTTACAAGCCATACAACTTGTCACCACCTTTTTTTTGCCCTATACGGCCTATAGACTTTAGGACAGTCTAGTTTAAACAATATCAAAAATTGATCTAACTAACAAAAAAAAAAACCCTATCTATCTATTTATCCCATTAAACTGGCACCTAACTCGGACCTCTTTTAAAACGGTATTGTGTAAATTCTGATTGTACTTATTTTATATTTACGAATCCAGTCCATTAGACTATCCACTACAAGTATGCCAGTAAAATTATTTATGATTGAACTTAATCATTATTTATCATTGAACAGAAACAATGGGAGAGAAACATCGTTCATCGTTCAATTGGAGATACTGAAAATATAAGATCCGAACAGAGCAACCATAAACTATGTTATCTTAATGAATGCTAGTCTGACCGAACACATCAGACAATGAAAACATTTTACTAAGCTATCTGTTAGCTGTGAAATTAAAATCCTCACATTCTAAAAAATCTTCAAAACAAAGACCGAGGAGAAGCCGATCTAAAGGGTCAACCATTGGCAGAAGAAGCAAGAGGCATCACACCAATTAAAGAATTTTTACTGGCTCATAATGTGAACCAAATCAATTTAACCGTAGGTTTGTTTTATAAATCATATTTTGCTGGCGCCGCATCTCCAAAGAGCGACCAGAAAGAGGCTAGACTGTTGTTAACCGAAAGAAATCTCATATAGAACCTAACAAAGTGTCCAGAAAAACGAATTTATCATGTATGAGAAATTTTACTTACGCCTTCTTCTTGCCTCCCTTCTTTCCCTTGGATATGCGCTTGTTCTTCCTGCATTGGCCAGATAACACGATTACCATCTGCAATACACGTTGACAACACTAAAGGAAATACAGCCAAGCATGGGAAACCATCAAACTAGGGTTTTACCCGACAGCCATTTTTGTTGCAGAAGCAGCTCAGCGGACAGCTACACCCTCCTCCCAAATCGATTTACACCGCCGACTCGAGGTCCTCTGGAAAGAACCCTAACTATATACCAAAACCCTAACAAAGGACGAGAAGGGTTTTGAAGCAATGCCCTTTCTTTAACAAAATAGGAGATTATTTTCCCGAAGTTTTGGTGTATGGAAAATTTGGAGTGTATGGGAATATTATGGTTTTTTTAACCTAATAAGGGTATCTTGAAAAAGTTGATTTTGAAGATTGTGTTTTAAGGGTTTTTTAAAGGTTTAAATGAAGGGGAAATTTTACAAGTTTTTATAATTTGTAATCTATAGTCACTATTTCATCGGAACAGTTCACAATAAATTTGATAAAATACTAAGATTTTTACTGTGAAAGTTTTCTTTTAAATATCAAATTATTTTATTGTTATGTATTATGTATAATGAATGTTCGTGTTAAAGAATAAAACTCTCAATCTTATTTTACTTTCTAGATTCTATCAAAAGAGATTATTGCATTTTTTTTCTAGATTTTATGAGAAAAGGTACTTTTCCCAAGTTATGTATGGAATTAAATCCAATTCATTTGCAATATTATTATAGGAAAAATGACATTAAAAAAAAAAGAGAGGCATAAGTATGTTTAAAATATCTTTATTTAGGTAGGAAAAATCATTTTAATATAATTATATAAAAATTATGAAATTAAGGAATAAGTAAGAGATTAATTAGATAAAAAAAATAAACATGGATTGGATTATATTTTGAATGTAAATGGCTTTACATTCTTAATAAAAAACAATAAGGCTTATATGTTTTGGTATGTTGAGGCGACATGTAAAATGTAACTAGCTAGAGGTAGTGAGGTTGTAGAGAGTTTTTCTTTCCCATAAATGCAATGTAAATACATAATGGTTTTGGATTTTTATTATGTGATTTTCTTTTATTGTTGAGGGGATAATATTTTAATGTTTTTTTGTTGCTAAGAGGGATAACATCTTAATGTTGCTCTACCAAAGTCTTATTGTAGATTTTTAGTAGCATATTTTTATTAGAAAATGTAAATGGCATTTTTGCAACTACAATGTGTTGTAGCATTTTTTTGGTTTTCATTAGATAGAATATTTCAAAAAAATGTTAAGTTAGGATACGGACATAATAGTGAATAAAATGTTAGTTTAAAAAATATTTTTTGATGATAATGTCCATATCAAAGAAAATGTTAGGGTGGTTGCTCTAAAAAATAAAGGCAAAAAGAAAATGTTAGATTAGAAAGAAAGAAAACAAATAAACTCTGAAAGTGAGCAAGCCCAAATGCCACTACTCTTTTTCTACAAAATAATAATTATGTGCAGCTTGTTTTAAATGCCACAACCCATGACAGTCAAACTGTTTAATCTTGATTGCTTCATGCTTTAAATTTGATGTTATAGATAGAGAATAAAGATCTAGCCAAACTATTTAATCTTGGCAAATCACTAGTTAGGTAGAGAATAATAAGGTGCTCATCAGTTTAATCTGAGCCCTTGGAAGTTATAATGGTAGATTTAGATAGTTTGTTTTTGTTAAATAAGAAGAAAGGATAAGGGTTTGCTAGCTTAAATGCACCCGTTAAGTGAAGAAAAAATGATAGAGTAAGCAAAGGGTAAGTAGAGAAAGGTTAATGATTGATTGGACAAAATGTACATTTATCATGTTTCTATGTCCATGAGGCAATTACACGAAGCAAATAGAAGTCTACAAAAGATCAATTACTTAACTTCCCTCATCGTTCATCCATATATTTACTAATTTCCCCTTCCTTCCTTCATACAGTTCATTTTCATCCATTTTCCACTAAAAATCCCTTTTCCTATGGTAAAAATCCTTTTTACCTAAGAAAAGTAAAAACCCGATGTAAAAATCTCTTTTTACCATATAAAATCCCTCTTTTCCTCAAAAAAAAAAACTCAAAAAACGTGTTTTATCCTAAGTATTATGCATATATGAAAAGCCAAATGATTCATTGAAAAACATAATACTTAGTGTTATTCCTCTTTCCCACTTATATTTCATATATTTTCCCTTTTCCGCTATATTCCACATTAACATCAACATATGTATTTAAACCCTTAATATTTTCCCTTTCCCGTATATAATAGCTCCATTTATTTAAAATACCCCGAAAACCCTTAAGTTTCGTTAGAAACTGCATTATACACAAACATCGCAAATCGGTGGACCGAGGGCCTTTTAGAATATGCATATATAATAGTTTTGCAATAAAACTATGTATTACATGAAATATTGCATCGGTGGGTTGAAATTCCTTTATATAAATAACCCTTCCCTCATTATGAATACTGATTGCGATATGCGATGGTAAGCCCGGACCCGACCAGTTTTATGTTATATTTCATAACATATCGCATTTGCCTCATCACAGCCTCCCGCTATACCATAAACTTTTGCCCATTGTGATCTCTAATTACGATGGATACGGACTCGACGCTGATATATACCATATTCCATACCACTTCGCATTCGCCCCTCCATTGCAGTCCCGCTAAAGCAATAAACCTCCTCCTCTTGTGATTCTCGACTGTGATAGGAATACAGACCCAACCCATATAGATATTGTAGGCTATCTCCACGTCGCATCTACCCATTATTATATGCCTTTGCAAAGCACTTAACCCCGTCCACCCCGACTACGATATTTGATTTGAAACCGATTTCGATATCATTTATCTGCCCGATTCCATTAAAATTCAAGTTTGCCATATGCGATTTTTCAAAGATTTTATGTGTAAAATCGATTTTCGGTTTAAACACGGAAATCACCCAAAAGCATCATTTTTAACGCTAATCACGTTTAAACGATGATTTAAGCCATTCCCGCCTTTATTAATCCCTCCGTACTCTTTCCACCACTGTTCATTTTTGCCCAATGGTTAAAAAGAAGACTGTTTCTCTCCATTTGAACAAAAAACATCATTTGCTCTATTTTGCCTGTTTAAACACAGCGCATCCCAATAATGCCTCTTTGGCCCATTTAAGCCATCATTTAGCCTCTAATATGCCCTAGACTTCTTCTCATAACCTTTCAAGCTCATAAGAGCCATCACAACCTCCTCTTCACCATATTTTTCTTAATGAGTTCTGTGTTTTGTAGGTAAGAAGACTGTTGTTTCAGGCTTATAAACAAAAAGCATGCGTAACATTTTGAAGACAATATGAAGATTTACCGTTGAAAACAACAGTAAACCCTTAAATGCGCAATCAAAAGGTCACTCAACCAAGTCAAAAGAAATTACAGAGTTTAAAGAAGATAGGTGGAAGATCAAAATGAAGCAAATCTGCCAGCGTGAAGGATTCAAACAATATATGAGCATAAGGGGCAAAATATCAAACAGAAAGCCAGCACAAACTGAATAAAAGGGGATAGCAAGAAGCAGTTCAACAGCTGCCCCTATCTTCTTGCCAAGAAGATCTTCTTCATTCCTAAAATAAATCTTAAACAGTTTTAAGATGTTGTAGTTTTATTATTGTATAAATAACTCTTTTTTAGAGTTGTAAATGGTTCGGAGTTCAAGATTCACAGTCTATTGCTTGTAAAGTTGTAACTGTTTGTACTACTTTGAACCTGGAAGCCACCTTTGAAAGAAGCTTTTGCAGACTCTTGATGTAATCGGTCTTTCTGGAACATTAATACAAAGCAAAAGATTCTGAATATGGTCTTGCATAGTTTACGTTATCTTGTAAGTTTTTCCAATTTTTCAATCATTTTGTCTTTCTTCATATGCTTATGACTTGCAGAGATATCTAGGTAGGAACAATTAGAGTTTCAATTGATTCATATAAGCTCTTGAAGTGATCATCTATTAAGAGATTGGATTAATGCAACTGTTTGTGCAGCTAATCCCCTCTAATCAATAAATCATCAGCATCTTGTGTAAGCATTAAGTATACTGCCTTGAACCTCTAGAACATAGTTTAGGAGGTTTTCCAACTTGTGATTGTTCTGTTTTACAGTCTGGAAACTGTGATAATCATATCTTTTATTGTCTTCTACTCACCAATATTTTGATCTATATCATTGTGTAATGCTTTATAGCAGCCCCTTGCTGAAGTATTAATATACCCCAAAGGATTTATTACTTCAATTCTGCATCTGTCTTCATTTGTTGGTCTTCCATAAACTTAAACAAAAAAACCCCAAAAACAATTATTTTAGATGCTCTGGCATTGGTAGCCTAACCTACTACTATCTCAGAGTTACAACATCAGACTGGCACTGTTGTCGGGGATTCGAATTTCATTTAAGTTTCCCTTGGGACAACGAAATTCATTCATTCTTTTCCTTTAAAGGTGATTAAAGGATTTAGAAGGTTAAAATCATTCACCTTGGCGACTCCACACTCCCAAGCTGGCACCTTATAAACATACCAGATCTCGTTCAGAAGCTGACATAGTTAAACCTCTGTCAGATCCTAAAAGGCTTCTGAAAAAAAAGTCATATCTAAAAGGGGACACCACGGTTCATCTTCTTCTTCCTCTTCAATTCTACAATCTGAAGAAGTAGAATCATTTGACCCCTTTAGTAATATCCCAGCTGATCATGATTACTCCCATTTATCACCTAGGATTGTTGAACTTCTAAATAGAGGAGTTGATTTCAAGTCAGCATAGCTTATTCACTCATTAGAATCTCATCCTAGATCCACACTACCACTAGGATCACCTATCACTGAATCTGATTTGGGTGTTAATCTACCTTAATATAAACCCACAGATTTCATATCCCCTACCATCTATCCATTTCCTTCAATTTTTGATCAACCTAAAGCTTCTTCTTCTAAACAACCTGAAGAGACCTTTTCTGTGTATACCAATCCTCTTTTTGAATCAAAAGAAGGTATTCCTTGTCAGGTCCCAAAGTTAGTTCTTAAGACTCCTTTGAAGTCTTTTAGGAGATCTCCTCCTCCTTCACCTCCAACCAGTTCACCAACCCCTAAATCATCATCTTCTTCCTCTATTTCTTCTTCATCCTCTACATCCACACAAACACCTCATACTCCACCCGGACAACCTCATACCACCTGTTGTCATGGCTTTCCGACCAATTGTACAGGCCAGATATGCTGACTTATTCTTACCTAATAACCTTGATGCATTCCTAACTGGATATTTAAAATACCTTCCCAAGTACAATGGAGAAATGGGTCCCTCAGCTGAAGACCATCTTCAAGCTTTCCTTGACTTTTCAGACAACATGAACATAGAAGCAGAGAATGTTTATATGAGATTGTTTGTACAGTCATTAGAAGGAAACGTGAGGATTTGGTTTAGGTAGTTACAAGCAGCTTCCATTAGAAATTGGGAAGAGCTTACAACCATATTAAAAAATCAATGGGGTGTCAAAAAGGATCCTCTTTATTTTCTTACAGAATTTGAAGAGCTTAAAAGGAACTTCGGTGAACCAGTAGTAGATTTTATCAAAAGACTTAACAAACTCTATCACAAAATGCCTGTTGATTGTAAGCCTCCTGTAGCAGCAGCTAAGTCTAGGTTTTCTAAAGCTTTCGACGATGACTTTGTTGTTATGTTACATGAGAGAACTTCAAGAACTCTTGAAGACATGCAAACAAATGCTATAGAAGTCGAAGCAAATAGAGTAGCCTCAACTTCTTTGAAACTTAAAGAAGAAAAAGCCCAAAGAAAGCTTAAATTTTCTCAAGAAGCCTCTAGTTCCTCAAAGACTAAGTTAGAAGACTCAAAAATAGATGAAATGACATCTCTTCTTAGAAACCTATCGAATAGGATTTCAAAGATTGAGACCCAACCTAGAACCATACAACAAACAGTTGCTAGACCTTAAAACCAAAATCAAGGTCAATATAAGAGAAACCAACCACTACAAATTCTTCAGAGACCTACCAATGATCAACAGATTCCTACTCCTCTATTGATAGATGACCAACAACCTGATGATAATACTATGACAATTACTGAAGATATTAATAATATGGATTCTTCTTCTTCCAATCAAACAGTTATCATTCCTCTCTCTTAACAGAATCAGGTTCAAGAGGATCAGGAAGCTACACAGGTATCTAAATATCATGCTTTTTCTGAGTTTTTAATTGCAGAATTAAACAAAAGGTGTGATCTTAGACCTAGGCCTGGTCCTGGGAGACCTCCAAAGGAAACTCTAGTGATTGAACCACATACCAAGACTACTGAAGCTCAAACAACTCTTATTCGGCCATTAAAACAATCAAATGATACTACCCAAGCTGGTAAAAACATTTTGATTGCATTTAATGTTGAAAAGGAATTAGAGAGGGTTAAGATCCCAATTTCATTGTCTAAAGGTGATGTCATAACACCTCAGTTGATGCTGAAGGTGATGTCATAAGTCTACAAGATGAAAAACCAACAGTAGTCTTTGGCCCTAGTTCAGACATGATAGATGAGATAGTGCCTTCCTTCTATGTAACTCTTAAAACAAATGACTCCATGTTATACAATTGTATGCTTGATTTAGGAGCATCACACAACCTTATGCCTAAATCCATCATGGACCTTTTGAAATTAGATATCACTAAATCTTACCATGACCTATACACCTTTGAGTCAAAAAGGGTGCCCTGTTTAGGATTAATCAAGGATTTAGTGGTTACCCTTGCCCAAATCCCAATTAAAAGTGTAGTGCTTGACATTGTTGTTACAGATATCCCTCCCAAGTTTGGAATGCTCCTTTCTAGGTCATGATGTGCCAAACTAGGGGGAACTCTACAGATGGGCATGTCATATGCTACT
Organism: Pinus taeda; assembly: GCA_000404065.3. Lineage (NCBI taxonomy): Eukaryota > Viridiplantae > Streptophyta > Pinopsida > Pinales > Pinaceae > Pinus > Pinus taeda. Next base: position 41,634 of record APFE031462776.1, read on the forward strand.
ATTATTGTTTATGGAGGAGAGCAATTGAGATTATATAGAGAGGTAAGATTTGCACATACTGTTTGTAAGACTGACCAGCCAAGGAACCATCCAATATATGCAATGGATCAAGACTTTGGTTGTTTTCAACTCACTTCAAGCCAACATAAAACCCAAGTCAAAATTGAAGAAGTAGTTGAAAATCCTGAACCAAAGAAAACTGATATTTGGAAATTGTTCTTTGAGGCTCTTGCACGAAAGATGGGGCAGGAGCTAGTGTTGTTTTAATTTCTCCTCAAAAGGAAAATATAACACAATCATGTAAATTAGATTTTGAAGTTATTAATAATGTTGTTGAATACAAAGCTTTCCTTTTAGGATTGCAGCTAGCCAAAAGCCTGAAAGTTCAGAACTTAAGTGTTTTTACCAATTATGAGCGTAGTGTTAAACAAGTAAAAAATGCTTGCCAGACCAAGCACCCAAGACTTCGATCCTTCCGAAATGAGATATGGGATTCAGTTGAAAATCTTTTTGATGCCTTTAATTTGACTTACATTCCCAGAAATCAGAACGTTCACACAGATGCTTTGACTGTCTCTGCTAGCGCTTTTAAAATCCCTGATCATACTAAGGTATTATATCATATTCAAGTCAAATACAGGCCTTCTATCCCAGATAACCTCAAACATTGGGCATGAATAGCTAAAATCATTTTTACAGGTAAAAGATTATTTTTCGTTTCTGCAAATTGATGATGATAGAGCTGAAATAAGTGAAAACGCAGAAGAAAATGACACTTCAGATTTTAAAGCCAAGATTGTTAATCACGACATTATTCAATTGTCAAATAATTTTATTCCAAAGGGCTCATTCCTTTAGAAAAATTATTCGATTAGAATGATGTTTTCCAAAACCCGCAGTCTGTTTCTTCAGAAGATGACGTTGAAGAGATTAACATTGGAATTGTTGAAGACGTTAAAAACATCAAATTATGCACATCTCTAGACCCAGAAATCAAAACACATTATTTTAAGTTGCTGCAAAATTATAAAGATGTGTTTACCTGGACTTACGCTGATTTGAAAACCTATGACACATCTTTAATACAGCACAAGATCCCTCTGAAGCCAGAAGCAAAACCGTATCAGCAGAAGCTTAGAAGGATAAACCAAGCTCTTCTACCCACTGTAGAAAGAGAAATTAAGAAAATGTTAGATGCACAGATCATCCTTCCTCTTAGATATTCTAATTGGGTTGCAAATCTAGTTCCTGTTAGAAAGAAAAATGGAGAAATAAGACTCTGCGTAGATTTCAGAAATCTAAACAATGCATCGTTAAAAGATAATTATCTTTTGCCCAAAATGGACCAGTTACTGCAAATGGTTTCAGGATCACAAAGACTGTCTATGCTTGATGGTTTTTCAGGCTATAATCAAGTAAACGTTGATACAGTAGATAGAGAGAAGACAACCTTTACAACACGCTGGGGTACATTCATGTACGCAAGGATGCCATTTGACTTAACAAATGTTGGAGCAACGTTTCAGAGAGCAATGGACATCGCTTTCATGGGTCAAGTAAATAAATTTGTGGTCATTTATCTTGATGAGATAACTGTTTTTTCTAAGTCTGATCAAAAACATTTAAAGCACTTGATGAAAGTTTTTGACAGTTGTAGAAAATTTGGAATATCACTGAACCCAAAGAAGTCTTTGTTTGTTGTTAAAGAAGGAAAATTGTTGGGCCATATTATTTCAAAGGAGGGCGTAGTAATTGATCCCAAACGAGTATCTGCCATAGAATCATTGACCTTGCCTAGAAACAAAAAAAGGAGATTCAAGCTTTTCTTGGCAAGATTAATTATCTAAGGCAATTCATTCCCAATTATGCAGAGATAGTGAAAGATATAACAGACATGCTCTAAAAGGATCATGAAGTCAAATGGACTCCCTCTTCTAGGCATGCATTTGAAAAAATAAAAAGAGCCATCCATGAAGCTCCCACCTTAGCCAGCCTCAATTATACCAAGCCATTTAGTATTTTCTCTTTTGCCTCTGAAACAACCCTTGTTGTTGTTCTTTTACAGAAAAATGAAGATTCCCATGACCAACCCATACCCTTTTTCAGTAAGGTTATAAGAGATGCAGAGTTGAAGTGTGACATCATTGAGAAGCAAGCCTATGCCCTTATTCAAGCTCTGAAATCATTCAGAATGTATGTTTTACACTCACTTATTACTGCTTATGTCCCAAATAGTGTTGTCAAAATTATCTTAACCCAGCCAGACACCGATGGGAAAATAGGTAGATGGATCACTCAAATTCTAGAGTTTGATCTAACTATCAAGACTACCAAGCTAGTAAAAGGTCAAGGATTAGCTAAGCTTCTAGCTGAATCCAATTTCAAAGTACTTGGAATCAATTTTGTTTTAGAAATATAAGGGAAGAATACACAAGAACCTTTTGTCCTTGCGGAAGGGGAGAATCCACAAGAACCTTCTCTTCATCCTACACGGGAGAATCCACAAGAACCTCCACTTTCAAAGCAGATCAGTCCAATACACATTAATGAAAACTACATGTTGTCAAACTGGTATCAAGATATTGTTAATTTCTTGATCAATTTTCAGTGTCCATCATCATTCTCCAAAACCCAGTGTAAAACCCTCAAGTTGAAATCAGTCAAGTACTGCATTATTAATGCAAATTTATACTGGAAATATCCACTTAACATTTTTGTTATTATGTTTAACAGAATCAGAAACTGAAGGCATCGTTGATTAGTTTCATACAGGATTTTGTGGGGGACACTATGCTTGGAGAGCTACAGCATACAAGATTCTGAGGGGAGGATTTTATTGGCCCTCATTGTTTTTACAAGTAGGAGCAAAGGTAAGAGGATGTGTTCCTTACCAAATGTTTGCTGGAAAACAGAAATTAGCAACTCTTCCACTTGTTCCATCAATAGTTTTAGCTCCTTTTTCTCAATGGGGATTAGATTTTATTGGAGAGATTCTCCTCACTTCAAGTAATCAACATAGATGGATCCTCACTGCAACAGATTACTTTACTAAATGGGTGGAAGCAATTCTAGTCAAAAATGCTACTGATGCAGTAGTAATTAAGTTTATTGAGGAGAACATCTTAGCTAGATTTGGTTGCCCAACTCAAATTGTAACTGATAATGCAACATCTTTTTCTAGTGTTAAAATGATTGACTTTTGCCAGAAATATCAGATTTTGCTTCATCATTCAACTCCATATTACCCTCAGGGTAATGGCGTTGCAGAATCATCAAACAAAAGCTTGCTAAAAGTAATAAAAAAGACACTAGCTGATCATAAGAAAAGTTGGGATTCACATTTGATTTATGCAGTATGTGATCTGAATTTGAAACTACTTGTAAATGGTTTGCAAGGTATTCAATTCACTAATAAACATGTTTAAAAGATGCCCATGTCTTGCAGTAAAGAAACAAATGAAATTTTTAGTTGTTCATGATCCATTTAAGCATAGCATAATTATTTCCTTTTACTGTTTAACACATTAAAACGAATTTGTTCTACAAAATAAATCAACCACAGATGCAAAAGAAGTTGATGAAGCAGTTCACCCCTCCTGGGCTACGTCTGTTGGGTCCAAGGCTCCCAAATGGGCCTGTCCTCGTTTTAATTAAATGCTCAAAATGAATGTAAAGTTGAATAGAAGTCTCTACAGGTGGAATAGACTGTAAAAACAGATTCAGAACACTTGAATCCTTCAGGATTAACTATTGGTTCACCTCCAATGGATACTTGCAACCCTATACAGTTCTCACAATACTGGGCCCTAGTGGCTCCTAGAACTTCCACGGCTCCAAAACCTCTGCAAATGACCTCAGATGGCTTTCCAACCTGTGCCAATGGTTTCAGAAGGTCGAAAAAAAAAAAAAAAAAAAAAAAAAAAAAAAAACAAAAAAAAAACGTCCAAAACCGCCTTTCCTAGCCAAAGTTATGGCCATTTAGTCCCAACTGCCAGTTGCCCCTACAAAAACTCCAGCTAACTGTAGTTAGTGTCCAGCTAACCCAGACATTTTGGTAATTCCGCCAATTTTGGATCACTCCTCCAGTTCCGCCGCTAAACTGCCGGTTACGGTTGGCTTTAACTGCAGTTATATTTATGGCATAAAACCGTGATCGTTATGTTAGCACCGACGGTTTAGGGATAAAGCCCACGGTTCAAGGGCGGAGGTCATATGGATGCAGGCCCTTTCATTTCCCGCCCATACCTTTTTCACAATTTAAATAGCCATTGGTTCGTAGCCCATTCAACATCTGTTGTTGTGGCCCAATGGTAAGGCTTTGAATTTGTATGCGGGAGGTTGTGGGTTCAAGCCACCATTCAACCAACAAAAGTTTTGAAAGGCGCTGCTGACGTCACCTTGCCACGTGGCAACTTCTGAGCTTGCCACGTGGAAGCTTCTGATTGGCCTGCCCAAAAGGAATATTCTGTGGAATATTCTTCTTCTTCTTCTTCTTCTTCTTCTTCTTTTT
>APFE031462780.1:822-14508 GCA_000404065.3 Pinus taeda
AAATAAAGAGATGCAGCGGAAATAATACTTCATTTCATTAATGGAAAATACTGAAATATGCTTACAACCAGAAATGGCAATAAACCAGCTAGGGCGATTGTAGCTTATCTCTGAGAAGAGATGTGGTGGCTACATGCCTCTGAACTATTCTGAACTATGTTACAATGAGGCTCGAAGGCCTATTTATTATTAAGAAACAATGGAAACCCCTTCACATTACAAAACCTACCCCTAGAAGATGAAACGCCAAATTGTGGGCCCCGTTTTGGGTAAATTGGTACATCAATTTCCCAGGGTCGTAACTTTGGAATACGATCTCCGTTTGACGCGTATGATAGCTCGTTAGAAAGATCTATCCGAGAACTACCACTGTTGGAATGGGCAACATTGGACCCATGATGCCCCCGGATTCCCCAAAAAACGTCGTTTAGGGCCTCAAAACGGCTCCGGAAGTTCAGGACCCGAAAAACTGCTAAAAATAGTAAGTTGTGCTACAATTAAGGAAACTGAAAATGCTGAGAAAGACAATGGTGGGGGTCCAGGTGGACTTGGCAGGTGGCCACCAATATCCACCTAAATCATCTATTGATAAGCATAAAGCAAGGTTGGTTGCAATGGGGTATTCCCAAAAAGAAGGTATTGATTTTGAGGAAACATTTGCCCCTGTATAAATACCATTAGACTAATTATTGCTTTAGCCACTAAGAATCATTGTAAAATACATCAATTAGATGTTAAATCTGCTTTTTTTAAATGGAGATTTAAAAGAAGAAGTATACGTAGTGCAATTTGAGGGGTTTGTTAAGAAGGGAGAAGAGCAATTAGTATGTAGATTAAAGAAAGCTTTATATGGTTTAAAGTAGGCTCATCGATCCTGGTACAAAAAAATTGATTCATTTTTCCTTAGGCATGGTTATAAATGGAGAAAAAATGATCCCAATTTGTATATTGTGTTTAATGATGAGGGACATATAGTGTTGACTTCTTTATATGTAGATGATCTGATCATGATAGGGAGTGTAGACAATCTCATTGAAGAAATCAAGTAGAATTTATCACAGAAATTTGAGATGAAGGACCTTGGAGAAATGCATTATTGTTTGGCTCTAGAAGTTTGGAGAGTTTCAAACCAAACTTTCTTGTTCCACGGTAAGTATGCTAAGAGTTTGTTGACTAAATTTAAAATGGATGAGTGCAAGGCTGCATTTGTGCCTTTACAACAGAATAGCAAACTTCAGGTGGATGATGGTTCGAAATATGCAGATGCAACATTGTACAGATAGTTGGTTGGTAGTATTATCTATTTGACTATGACGAGACTAGATCTAGCTTATGCAGTGAGTGTTTTGAGTCAGTTCATGACTCGACCTCATGAGAATCATTGGATCGCAGTGAAAGGAGTGCTGAGGTATCTGCAAGGAACTTCAGACTTTGGTATTTTGCATTCTGACTCATTTCATATTAGTTTGACAGGTTATACAAACTTTGGTTGGGCGAGAAATTTAGATGATAGAAGATCAATTATAGGTTATGCTTTCAACATTGTGTTTGGGGTCATCTCTTGGTGTAGCAAGGCGTTATCCTCAGCAGAAGCAGAATATCAAGCTATGTGTGCAGCAACATGTTAGGAAATTTAGCTGCTCAGACTTCTCCAAGGTGCATGAGTAGAATAGACAGAAGCTACAATTATCAATTGCGATAATCAAAGTTCCATCAAACTGGCCTACAATCCTATGTTTCATAAGAACACTAAGCACATAGACACACAATTTCATTTTGTCAAGAAGAAGGTGCATTCCAAAGAGATTTGTGTTGAATATTGTAATTCTTGTGATAATATGGCTGATATATTTACTAAGCCTCTAGGAAGACTGAAGTTTGATTTGTTTAGGAACATGTTAGGTGTGTTTAAGAGCCCTTTCACCATTAAGGGGGAGTGTTAGAATTAATGGAGATTAGGTAATTATTGTTACGTAGTTATGATTGTGCTTTTCTTGGACATTTAGTTCCTATCATTCAGGGATTTGATTTACTATCCCTAACTAAGTGTATCTATTTATTATGGGAGTTTAATGTGAAGCCTAAGTGGGGTATTTTCTTGTAGGAGCTCCTGGTGATCCGCACCCGTGCACCCGTGAGCTCCTCTAGCGCTGTTTGCCAATTCATGTCTTCCATGTGCAATTGTTGACAACATATAAATAATATTTATAAATTAAGATCTATTTTACCATATAAATTAAAATAAATATTGACTAACCATTTTTTAATTTAATTAATCCGCACATAAAAAATTGATCTCCAATATAACAAGATTCTTAACAATGGATATTCACCCCTATTCTTGGTAGATCTAGAATTAAGATGAATCAAGACTGAGCTAAATGTAATGACAATAATTATAACTTAAAAATAAAATTATAGTTCAATTAATTGTTATTGTTATTATTATTATTTTAATCTTTTCAATGTGAGATGTACCGTAAAGTAGTTGTTTTGATACATATCATGGTTTGATACCTATCAAGGTTTAGTAAACATTAAATTTATATCACTATACTAATGAATAACGAGGTAGTCTAATTTATAGACTAAATGGCCTTTTTCAGGACTATTTTTCTGGTTAATTTCAGTCAAAATTGGACAAATATTTTTAAAAGTTAGTTTTTCAAAATGGTGAATCTATTTATATATTTAAATATGTATTTTAAACAAAAAATATTAAAATTGTATTGTAAGATTTACGGGATTTTTCGGCGGAAATCACAAGATCTATCATTTGTCGACGCGTTTCAAACCAACCAGTGTGATTTATGGTCAGGACAAGTTGAAGAAACAAATCCAACTTTACATGTTAAATAGTTTGAGTAGAGCCTCCAACCGCTAACTTGACCAATGGCTAATTGTAAGATTTTAATAAAAAACAAATTATTTCATATATATAATTTATACTACACCAAGAAAACCATTATAAAATTATTTTATTCATATAAAATTCTATTAATACATTTTCTTATTTATAAAAGGGATTTTATTAGATTAATGTGATATAAAAATAGATAAAAAACTATTTTCATATCTCAATGCTCACATTAATATTAATATTCAAACTATGTATTAATTTCTTAGATTTTTTATATGATTAACTTCACAAGTTTGAGTATCCACTCATATTTATGTGGTTAAGCTATTTTGATATCTTACCAAAGAGCAGCACACCCTCATATAAAAATCTTTTGTTACATCACAATGGTTTGTGGGAGTCATAAATGGGATTCCAAAACGAATATATATAATATAATATATATATAAATAATATGCTGTCCAGTTTTCATAGTTACAAATAGTTACCAAATTCTGAGGGGTACAAATGGTTTTCATGGACCATAAGACTTTACTTATGTCTAAAACAACGCCGTGTAAATCGGTCCATGATGGACCGCAGCCTAGAGAGTCTCCGTTATATTTATGTTTATAAATGGTAACATTGTGATCGCATCTTTTCATCCTCTTCTTGATAAATGGGATTCCAAACGGATATATATATATAAAATATGTTGTCCAGTTTTCATAGTTACAAACCGTTACCAAATTGTGAGGGATACAAACAGTTTTCATAGACCACAAGACTTTACTTATGTCTAAAGCAACGCCGTGTAAGTCGGCCCATGATCTAGCGCAGCCTAGAGAGTCTCCATTATATTTATGTTTATAAATGGTAACATTGTGATCGCATCTTTTCATCCTGCTCTCATCGCCCTTCTTGATATCTCGTAGCTTTTTTCTTACTCTTTGCTTCTAGCACCGATAGCATTGTCTGATAAACATCTAGAAGGATTTGTCATGGCGGAGTGGATGATAAGCAGCGAGGCCGAGGATTTGATGAGCGGCGATGAAGAGGATTTGATGAACGGCGATGAGGAGGATTTGATGGAGGAAAATGAAGATGTTTCAGCTGCCTCCATCCTTGACCGCCCACAGAACATCAACATCAGGCTCATCTCTCAACAAACTTTATTGCCGTCACAGAGGGAGGATTTACGTAAGGTAATGGATATCCTTGTTGTAAAAGAACAGTTTGCCCGCACACTTTTGATTCATTATCGCTGGGATTTTGCAAGATTATTTGATGCATTTGTAGAGAGGGGGAGTGACTGGTTATTTTCCCAAGCGGGGGTGGCTATTAAACCGGAATCCACAAATTCCCTCTTTGTTACCATCTGCATTGTCTGTGCCGAGCAAGATTTGAAGGAAGAGGACACCACAATGATGAATTGTGGTCACACTTTCTGCAATGTGTGTTGGACGAAGCACTTTCTTTTTAAGATAAACGAGGGACAAAGCAAGCGGATTAAGTGCATGGCTCCCGACTGTAATGTCATCTGTGATGAAGACATTATACGAAAGCTAGTCACTGTAAAAGATCCTGGAGCAGCCCAACGCTTCGATCGCTTCCTATTTGAGTCCTATATTGACGACAATGACAAAGTGAAGTGGTGCCCTAGTGCTCCCAATTGTGGAAATGCAGTTCGAGTTGAAGGAGATGTTTACTGTGAGATCCAGTGCACTTGCGGACATCAGTTTTGCTTTAATTGTTTGGCTCAACCACACTCTCCTTGCTCCTGTTCGATTTGGAAGCTTTGGGATAAGAAATGTCAGGACGACTCTGAGACATTAAATTGGATTACAGTTAATACCAAGTTGTGCCCCAAATGTGGGAAGAACGTGAATAAAGATGGTGGCTGCAACTTGGTGAGCTGCGTATGTGGTCAAAACTTTTGTTGGTTGTGTGGTGGCGCCACTGGAGGTAGACATACCCAAACAAGCATTGAGGGGCACAGCTGTGGTCGATATAAAGAAGATGAGGGAAAGGATATTGAGAAGGCAGCACGTGATTTGAAAAGGTACACACATTATTACTCCAGATGGAAAGCTCATAAGGATTCTCTGGAGCTTGAAACAAAGCAAAGGAAATTATTAGAGGAAAATATTTTAGATTTTGAAAGCAAGGAATCCCGTGTTAGTGATTATAGATGGCTACTAAATGCCCTGGAAAGGCTGTTTAGATCAAGGCGTGCCCTTGCTTATTCATATGCTTTTGCATTTCACATGTTTGGTTATGACATACTCAGACATATATTGACACCAACACAAAAAGAAATGAAACAGAATCTTTTTGAAGATCAACAGCAGCAGCTAGAGGGAACAGTCGAAAGGCTTTCAAAGATTATCGAGGGGCCTTCTGATCAACTGAGTGTAATGGCCAACCGAACGCAAGTTATTGATCTCACTTGCGTCGTCGATACAATGTGTCGAAGAATGTATGAGTTTATCCAAAATGATTTGGTCCGTGACCTTCACTTGACAGCACATCCAATTGCTACATATAATTCCAAGGGTGTCCACATACTATCTATCTGATACGTAATCGATATCACATAGATGACACAAACCATTTTTAGTAGTCTTTGTTCTTCTGAACGTTTCTTACATTCATTGTCTTTGGAGTTGTATTTCGTATTAAGTAATACCAATGGCATTAGTCATATAGTTGAGATTAAGTCGATGGTCGAACGTCTCTTACATTCGTTGGTTTTTGGATACCAGGCACACAATCAGAATGGTTTTTGGATGAAATAACGTAGATTCTATATTTTTTGTGAGTGAACTAGTATTAAAAGAACGCATATTCTACATTTTTCCCGCATTCTTTGTTGTGTGCTTTTTATTTAACCTAAAATTTCTTTATTAACCTTAGATTTAGTAAAGACGTATTGGTATAAAATTTGAAGTAAAGACTAATTGGTCTAGAATTTAAAATAAATAATGGTTGGGATATAAGGCTCTCGAAACCTCATGTTTAATGGTATTTTTAAAGCCAAGCTCTTTTATATCATGTGCTTATGGTAATTTTGTGGAAAAACAGGGTCACTAGGGGCATATTTTTATTTTTGTTAATTTCTGAATTCTATTTTATGTAGGAAAATCAATGGTAGATGAATTCTATTTTAGGTAGGAAACTCAATGGTAGATTCCAACTTGAACATTTGATTACTTTTTGGTTCTTAGATGTTATGATTTTGTAATGTTCTTAAATATACACCCATTTCATAACTTTTTGCTGAATACATTGATTTTAGAATCTAGCCAACCTGAAAGTCCCACATAAATGAAAAATCTAGGGAAACCTAACTTTGTGGGAAACCCAAGGGAAGCTTTTTCACATTCAATGACAAGTTTGAGCTAACTCTTTGGGCTTTAGGAAGCATTTGTACATCTGTATGCTATATAAGTACAATTATAGGTGGCATCTTCTCATTTTTTGAGCCAAGGGAAGCTTCTCCACATTCAATGACAAGTTTGAGCAAACCCTTTGGGCTTTGGGAAGCGTTTGTACATTCGTCTGCTATATAAGTACAATTATAGGTGGCATCTCCTCATTTTTCTTGGAATTGTTTTAGATTTTTGGTGTAAAGATCTACATGTGTTACTTTTATTCACCATAATGTGTCTTTTGGGGAAACCTACATGGAATTTTCCCTCTTCTTGGTACAAGGTAGATTGGATTCTTTAGGGCTCAAGGTGATCAACATATCAAAAATGTTTGGTTACTTTTATTCACCATAATGTGTCTTTTGGGGAAATCATGATGCATCATGCTTTATAAAAAAGGGATAAAATTGTAAAAACAAAATAGAGTCTTATCAATCATCACATTAGGAAATCAAGAGCATTTAGATTAGGGTAATGTTCTTTTACTTAATTTGATGTACTTGTAGTTATCCTCTTCTTTACTTGATTATTGTAGTGTTCTTTTATCATCAAACTCAACCAAGAATTCTTCTCTTCTTTTAGAATATTCAAATGATGAATTCCAAGACTTAAGACCTCTCCAAGACCAAGTGAGACTTCTCCTTGATGAGCTTGCTTGTTAGAAAGTCAACCCAAGTCAAACTTGCTTCACGACTGTTGTGACTTCTTCCTTTGACCACAATTTTGGACCTGCAACTTACGACTACAATTTTTGGCTTAACTGCATAAAACTTAGCTTCGCACGCATGAGAAAATATGGTGGGAAATGTCCCTTTCGTCCCTCACTTGAGGAGCTGCTTCTTCCTCAATAACTTTCCTGTCAAATAGATCCTTTTGAACCCCAAACTTCAACCTTTTTTAGTGACTACAATTTCGGTCTTGGTGTTGCATAAGATGCCACTTACTCGCACGTGTGAGATGATGTAACAATAACTAATTGATGATGTAACCCAAAATAGTCTCCAAAATGCTTCGATCTTTCTTTTGGGTGTTCCCTTCTTTGCTTGACTTTAGTCTTTTTTTTTGTCTTTTTATGAGCTGATTGGATTGTCCTCAATTTTGGTTGAATGCATTGTATATTTAGCCTTTTCTTGGAGCTCAAACTATCATTGTGAGGCTGACTTGCCATTGCTAGGATGAATGGTCTTCTTGTAAGCCAACTTGGTCTAGGAGGAGGACATTTGACTTTTTTCACTCTAAATAAATCCTTTTTACATGACACAACATGCCTAATGGGGTCTTTACATATGAAAATGAATTCTTTGAGTTTTTGACTTCATAAAAATGCCCTAGAAGCACTCAAAGGGTACTTGAACTATAAATAAAATGACCTTGAGCATGAAACCCATGCTACAAAATAATAATAATAATTTTTTTTTCTTTTACAATGAATACATAAAATCAATAGTGCATGAGACATTATGAAGACCAAACCTAGTTGCATTTTCCAACACATTCTATTGATGTGATAATATAGAGTAGGTCTAACGAAATATCTCAAAATGGTGCTCCATCCTCATCACTTGGATATTTCAACTTTACATCATACAAACCACTTGTCTTCTTGGAAGTCCTCCTTAAAGTCTAAAAAATCGGAGCAGGGTATGATGGTAAATGAATTTCGTACATTGTTTGACAACTTGTTATGGTTTATGTATCATACTATTCTAAGAGAAGACTTCACCTAGAGTTGGATGGAATTCCCATAGCTTCACCAACATAATCAGAAAATGAAAATTAATTTTTTAATGTCTATAAAATTTCTTAGTCCTCTTCTAGAGCTTTCCCACCAGCATAATAAGAAACTAAAAATTAAATTTTTAATGTCTTGAACCTTTCATTGAGATTTATCATATGATTTACAACCTTCAAGTAATTAATAACTTAGCTATATACATTAAATATAATATCCACCGTGCGGGGTTTCAAACAGGTGGAAAAACATCCTTTAATAAAAATTAATAACCCTTAAAACTCTAATTTTATTTGCTTGGGATGTGGCATGTGAGGGCAAGCTGGTAGAGGATTTGTTTTGGTAGTAGTGGATTTGTTTCTGGGCTTGAATGATCCATTTATGTGTCAAATTCTATGAAGATGTGGGCTGATTTGTATTTGTATCTTAATCTGACTTCAAGCCCCAGCGGAATTGGTATTACATGGATTGTTTATATCAATATGAGTGTTACAGGACATGTACTTTATATAGCTTTAGATGTTATGAAACATATCAATACTACTAGCACCGGATAAAAAACAAATCTGAAGTCTAAATATTGTGATTCTCCTCGGTGTAATCTACAACCACATATATATGTACTACTTCAAGGTTGCTTGATGAAATTTTTTCTCATATTTCTGCGCATAATGTAACATATAAATAGAGAAGTGTAGGATACAAGTTTAGAATGATGAAATATGCTCATTGGTACCAATGTTTGATACAACAATGGCTATGATTTGTTTATTGTTGATAATAAGTACATTACTTCCTGAGTATCTTCTTTTTTTATTGTCGCCATTAAAGATATATTTTTTATGATGAATCTCTAAAATAGGAAGCCTTTTGATTGTTAGCTATTATCTAATACTCATAAGAGTATATCACATGTCGAGCATTTTCATTTTCTGATCACAGCGCCTAAAAATATATGTGAAATGATCTTTTCGTAGTCATTTTGATTGTAAGCCAATACTGGTAAGGTGACTTGCTTTGATGATGTTATGAAACTAGCTCACAAAAAGATAGAAAAGATAGATCATTGACAACACCTCATTTCTATATATAGGAGTCTTAGGGGTCCCAATATAATGAGAGGCTACATAACAATACTATTGTAGGGGTACAACAATAGCAATAGTGGGATTCTATGTGGCACAATAATAACACCATGGGGACTACTTGGGCACAATAATAACAACATCGGGACCACATGGGAAAAACAATACAATAAGGGGGTTGCATTGATAATAAAAAGGGGTTACACTAGTAGTATAGGGACCTAACATGCCCATATCCTTCAAAAAGTGTTGTCCTCAATGCTTGGGTAGTTCTTGATGCTTATGTATAAAATTCTCCTCCTCCCATGCCGAATATTCAGTAGTTAAGTTCTTCCGCATGATGAAATACTCAGAAATTGATCGATTTCTTAGTTGTTGGGTTCTTATTTCCATTACTTTTTTAGGTTCCACTATGAATTTTCCTTCCTCGTCAAGTTCTAGCAATATTGTTTGAGCTAAGAGATTGTCAGGTATAACCTTATTTAAGAATGAAACATGGAAAACTAGGAGAACTTAGGAAGATGTAGGAAGCTCCAATTTGTATTCCATAGTACCATTGTTTTGCGTCACCTTGTAAGGACCATAATAATTTGGTGATAATTTATTATCCTTCGTAGCTTGCCTAAGAGACATTTGTTTGTATGGTTGTAGCCGTAAAAATACCCAATCACCTACATCAAATTTTTTTTCGCTGTGATGTTTATATTCTTGTTGTTTCCTTCGATTCTGCACCAAAGTGGGGTTATCCTTTAAAAGTTGAAGAACTTGTTGTTGATGCTTGATGTGATCTTTCATTGTTTGAACCTTTTTCTTCTTGATAAGTCCTTTTATCTTGAGAGTTTGAGGAGTGGTAATTCCTGCCAATGCATTAAAATATATGGACAGATTCATTTCTTGATGCTTGATGTGATATTTCACTACTTGAACATTTTTCTTCTTGATATGTCCTTCTATCTTGAGAGTTTGAGGAATGGTAATTCTTGCCGATGCTTTACATCATATGGTTAGACTCATTTCTTCTTTATTCGGGGTTGGTTACTAGTGTATATCCTCTTCTTTTGATGTTTCTTGATCCTTTTCTTCCTCTTTTTCATAATCTATGTAAAATAATTTCTTCTCAGCACGCTTATGACCTTTAGTGTATTTTCTATCACAACTGTAACAAAGACCTTTAGGATTCTTTGTTTCCATAATTTCGCTTTCAATTTTTCTTGCTAACCTGAATGTCTTCTCCAATGAATGAGGTTCCCAAAGACGAACCTCATGTTGAATGTTACTGTTTAAAGTCCCTATGAAGAAATCAATCCTTTGCTTCTCTGGAATATCTTTTACCCTTATATTCAATTTTTGGAATTTCTCAATGTGCTTTGCCATTGAACCCTTTTTTTTGAGATTTATCAATTGGCTAAAGAAGGTGTTTCTCTATGTATCCTCATAATGTGCTATCATTTCCTCTGTGAAAATTGACCAAGTGACAAGTGGTTTACGAGAACAAAGCCCTCTATACCATACAAAATGATTTGGTTCTAAATATAAAGATGTAATATGTACCTTTCGTAATAGTTATACGTCATGTAGATCAAAATGTTGCTCCATTTGTACTATCCAATTTCCCAAATCCTTGCCATCAAACTTTCTCATATAGCTTTTTCTTGATTTTAGGAGCTCAATCTTGAAATGACTGTAACTCTATATTTTCAAATCTTCATGTTTTGAAATTGCATCCTATGGTAGATCTCTGAGTCCTCTTTCTAACCCCACTAGTTTGATAAATATTGGGTTCTCTAAGAAAGAGTTATGCCAAAATGCTTATGATGACTTGATCATAGAATCATTCAGTAGAGAGAACTTGTATGAAGTGCCACATGTCATTGTTTCAATATTCGGACCTAAAAATGATACACAAAGAAGTATAGTCCGTCCTATCTCTATAAATTCTTACGAAATTTCAATTTGATTCTCAGAGAGAATGTTATGACGATTTTCCCAAGGTCACTTGTTTGGGATGTAATTCGAGAGCTTGTAAAAACCATAAATGTTTTGGACCATATCTTCGAAAATATAGTGAACCAAGATTTGAATATGGGCCCGAGCTTCAAGAATATTGTGTCTCAAATGGGTTTTAATTTCAGAGTTTGAACCTTCATAGAAAAACATATAGTGAATATTGCACGATGAACTATTTGAGATGGAATTTTGGAGCTTGCAAAAACCCTAACTTCCTCATATCATATCTCCGAATCCATGGATGTAAAGGTGACACATCGCAGATGCTATGAAAAAGGGTGACTCGATGAGGCTGCGACACAACATAGGCCCAGTGGGGATCACGAAAACATGAGAAAATGATGGTTACTCATGACATATTGACATATGAGACAACACACATTAAGAGGAGATGGTGCTCAAGGTACAAACATTGAATATGAAGAACTTCAATTTTGAGAGGCGACGAAGAGGCCCTTCTTGGAAAAATGGTCTCCTGGTGAAGTATCAAATCATCAAAATGAAGAGAGACCCATTAGATTACTCAGTGAGAGATTTCCAATGGTGTTGAAAGTTCGTAAGCCGGAGCTGTGGTCTCATCGCAATGTGCAACAAAAAATCTGTGGATTTTCCTAGAAATGGGCTTTTTCCCTCCAATTTAATTCATTTGCTAAGTGAGTTGTGGTGAATTTGGGGAGGAGGAGAAGGCCCTAAAGATCATGGAGAT
The DNA here is from genome assembly GCA_000404065.3 of Pinus taeda. Lineage (NCBI taxonomy): Eukaryota > Viridiplantae > Streptophyta > Pinopsida > Pinales > Pinaceae > Pinus > Pinus taeda. Next base: position 12,623 of record APFE031462780.1, read on the forward strand.
CATAGCAGATAAACCATCCATCAGAATCAAGATCTGTGACTTTCAGGCAAGTGGACTTACTTGTCCAAAGATGGCCTTAATGATTTTTGGAATGCTGGTTCCTGTTGAAGAATTAATGGAAGAGGAAATTGAGAATGAAACACTATAGGACGTCTAGAATCATCCTCTCCCACTAAGTCAAACATGGGGATTATGTGGTAAAGGTGCTATGACATAGAGTAGAATATTTGAAGGTATGGTATCAAACGTCTATGATATGCGATGTGAATATGGCTCATTAGAAAGGCTGATAGGACACGCTATCCAAGGAATGGGAGGATAATCAATCATACCTAGATTCAGTGGGATCTAGGCAGAGACTTATGTTAATCAATTGAGAATATGGCCAGGGGAAAATCATCATGCCCCCAAGCATGGGATACTGCCTTCAAACATATGTGATGGAGGGGACTAATATGGTATGCAAAGGTGGGGATGATGCCCCCTAATAAGAGGAGTTTATGGAGTGCCATTGTGTTTCGAATGCTCGAAAAATGGATTCAAGAAACTCTACCCAACTTGGAATGAGTGTTTGGTGTGGAGCTTGATTATCTTCTGTATTTAAAGGTATCAGCCGGATGTATACCCCAGGAAGACTACACACCCCTCCACGTAGGGGGTGTGGGGGGGATGATCTAACCGTAGAAGTTATGTTTAGTTTAGGGTTTTTTTCCCTAGAAGGCAACCCCTCGCTATATATGAGGGAATTGTATTGCATCTATGTATATCTGTATTCTAAGTGAGGAAGAGAGAGGAGATTGAGAGCGAAGAGGGAGTTACAACGGATCTACTGTAGGTTGTATCTCTTTAGTTTGTTGGATAATATAATAAAAGAAGGACTGTTTGTTTGTCCATGGATGTAGCCCAAACTGGGTGAACCGCGTATATCTGTGTCTCTCTTGTTTTATGCATTTTCTGTGTTTATATTTCTGCAATATTTTATGTGTTCCATTGCTTTATAATATATAATTTTCTAACAACTGGTATTAGAGCCGAAGGTCTATTTCGCTGATAAACTCGCAAGAGAGAAGGGTTCCTGGTTCAAGTGGGAGCAATGGTGGGAAGATGGTAGGTTTAGGGTCGAAAAATTCAATAGGAAAAACTACCAGCTGTGGAAGATGCAGATGGAAGATTATCTGTATCAGAGAGACCTGTACCTACCATTGAGTGGAAAGACAAAGCAGTTGACGAGTATGACAGACACAGAATGGGATATTCTCAACATAAAGACACTTGGAACGATACAGATGTGCCTAGTGGCATCGGTAGCGTTTAATATTTCAAAGGAAACGACGATAGAGGGTTTAATGTCAGCATTGGCCAAACTATATGAAAAACCCTCGGCCTCAAATAAGGTACTTCTTATGAAGCGTTTATTTAATATGAAGATGTCAGAAGGTGGATCTATTGCAAACCATTTAAATGATTTTAATATAGTTACAAGTCAGTTAAGTTTTGTAGGGGCAAATTTTGATGATGAAGTTAGGGCTGTGTTATTTCTATGCTCATGCCAGAAAGTTGGAATGGCTTAGTTATGGCCATTACTAACTCTGTCTCTAGATCTAGTAATTTAAAGTTTGATGATGTTGTCGGTGCAATCCTTAGCGAGGAAAGAGCCCAGGATATCGCAGTAAGTCAAGAAATGGTAGATCCAAGTCCAGATCGGGGATAGTGTGCTGGAAATGTGGGAAGAAAGGACACCTGAAGAAATATTTCAAGTCTCAGAAGGGAAAATTAGGAGACACGCAACAAGAAACTAATCATGAAGCGAATGTAACAAGTGATGTGTTGCAAGATGCTTTGATTCTTTCATTAGAAAATATTATTGATGCTTGGGTGGTAGATTC